>QFDD01001755.1:0-26346 GCA_006871305.1 Vachellia collinsii | reverse complement strand
TTTTTTTTTACATTTTAAAAAATAAAATAATATGATATATGCTTTTTTTTTTACATTTTTTTATCTCAATATTTTTTTAGAAAGAAAAAAGTAACACTCAATTCTATTTTTTAAGATAAACAACACATAATACATTTAAAAGTAGTATAATTATTTTATTTTTTATGTTAACTATCTATAATACTATATTTAAAATTACAATAAAATATTAATACTTATATATTTTTAAATTATAAGAAGATGAAGTGAGATAATATTATTTTTTGGGTCAAAATAAAATAATATTTTATAGTAAAAAGGTTTTTAATTATATTTTATTTCCTTTTTTATTAATTAATTTTTTTTTGGCGGGTTGGCGGGTTGGCCCGCCAACCCGCCGTGACGGGCTCGGGCTGGCATTTTGCCAGCCCGTTGGGGGGCGGGTTCTTTCAACCCGCCCCGCCCAACCCGCGGGTTGAAGCGGGCCGGCCCGCAACCCGCGGGCTGGCCCGCTTTCCCATCACTAGGCTTGGATACCATCTTCATTATCCTTAGCAACAATGTGAGCAAGAGGAATCAATGGATTAGATCTAATGGAATATCTAATGGAAGATATTAGTTATTTATAATATGATCAACTAAGGTTTGAATTCCTGTTAAAAAAAAATAACCATATTTAATGTCTCTAATAGAAAAATACAGGTGCTTATTTTTTTTTTTTATTTAAGAACCCTAGACCTCAAACCTATAATCCAATCTGCTGTTCGATTTTGAGCTTGTTTGGAACGTAACAAAACCTTGATTTGAAAAGTGATTTCACACAATTCGAGATAAGTATATGAGAGAGTTTTATCTCGATTTGTGTGAAATTAATTTTTAGAATTGATTAACAACATACCCTTTTTCTCCCCTCAAGAACACCAACATGCCTTGGAGAATGTATGATCCCACAAATTCTATATAGCAGAAGTAGCAATCTCATTCATGAAATTATATTACTCATGAGTTATAAATAATCCGACTGGATTTTGAAATTCCATATACCACAACATCAATGCTTTAACAATATTAAAGAATAAAATTATGATTTTTAAAAATGAAGAATAATTTAGTCATATAATTTATTTAAAAAAATCTTTGTTTTTCACAGTAAAATTGCCCTTCCAGTCTATCTGTCTTTGCAAAAGTATTTGTCTCTGTCTCGTTTCTGGTTTATGATAACGCTTGTGGGCTGAAGGTAAAAACCAAAAGGATAATCAACGGTCGGCTGACAATAAAGAATGTTAATCCAACGGTTTTTAGTCGCAGTTTCCCACTTGTTCTCTTTTACTCTCGAGTTTCTTCATCAAACTATATCTCACTCGTCACTTCTACTTATCCTCATTCACCAAAAGAACCAGGTTCAATCTCAAATGGTAAAATTGCAGTTGCTATATTTCTCAAAGATTAATCAACTTAAATTGGCCTAATAGTGGACCTTTTGTTCTTGTAATCTTTGTACTTATCGTCAATTTTTGGCTATGGATCTTGGTCACCCGGTAGGTTTGGTTATAAGTTATAAATACATTATTTGTTTTCCCCCCTAAGTATGAACATATTCTGTTTATGCTCATGCATAATTCAATTATTTACCTCGCGTTGCTGAGGAGGATAAGGGAAGTTCTTTGAATGGTAGTTTTACAGTCTGAACTGAGACTGAGAGCTTTATATTGGAGTACCGGAATAAACACCGAGCAACTCTATTAGACTTTGGGAATTCATTAAAGTACTTAGTAATCTGTTCAAACTTTGGTTGGCTGTTGCAATAGCATGGGTCTAGTTTTGTTTTTTACTTGAGTTTTTGAGTGGTAACCTGTCCAAACTTTGGCTTCTGTTATCGTTGCTTTTAACATGAACTTATTTTGTTTTGACCTGAATCTCGAGTTGTAATCTGTCTGAACCTTGCTGCTGTCACAGTTGTTTTAGGTCTAGTTTGTCTTGGTTTTTTACTCAGATTTTGAGTAGTAATCTGTCCAAATCTTCTATAGTTGTCATGTTGATATGTAGCGTGAGTTTAAAATGATTTCTAACTTGAAAGTTGAAGTTAAAAATCAGTTCGATCCTTTTGTTGTTATTGTAATTGGCTTTTCATGTGATTTAACCTTGGCTTCCTGGAAGATATAGTTATGTAAAAATTGTTTTAAATCTTGCTTCCTGTCCCATCTACTTGCAATGTGTGAATGTGTGTGTGTTGTAAACATCTTTTTATAACTTGAGAAATAAATATCTGCTTCAAACACCTTGTGAATGTGTGTTGTGATTTCATAATATTCACTGGTTGCCACGTATAACTTGAGAAATGATTGTGTCAAACTGATATGCATACGCTTCAAACATCTTGGTTTGTGAGTGCGTCAGTGTGTGCACATTTTTTTAATTTTATAGAAGTGGCCAATTTTGGTTTATTATGGTATCAATGCAAGAAACTGCAAATAGATTACCAAAGTGTGATCACACATTTCCTGCATATGTGCACATCTAGTAATTATCCTAGTTTTGCTATTGGATCTTGATCATCACCTGCCCACTTGTGGTAAAATATCATACGGCATATGTTCTTCTTTCCAACCACGTGCTAATAGAAAGACTGTCTTTTTGTAGGAGAAGTTTGTTTGAACTGCAAGCCACACATTCTCAACAGAGATTACTAAAAAAATGGAGTTGAGATCATTCATCTTGCAAACTAACTTAACACCTTTGCTTCCATCATTTATATGCTGTGTTAAGCCCTCTTTACATTCCAAGAAGATGGACCAGAACGTTTATAAATTAGAGATTAGTAGAAGAACGGGACTTGTAGCAGCCCTGACTTCAATAGTATTAGGAGGAGAGGGAATTTTTAGCACAAAAATTGCAAATGGATTTGATTTTGGATTTGTGGCCCCCGATCAAACTATTGAAGAAGCAGAGAGTGGAATCAGAAGTCATGCACAAGCCTTATTACAAGTGAAAGATCTGTTGGAGACAGAGTCATGGAAACAAGCACAAAAAGCATTGCGAAGGAGTTCTGCCCTCCTGAAGAAGGATATCTATACTATAATCAATAGCAAGCCTGGAAGTGAGAGGCCCCCACTAAGGAAGCTGTATTCCAGTCTATTCAATAATGTCAGTAGGGTAAGCACAGTAACACTATCCTGCTTTATACTTCATGGGAGTGGAAGATTTATACATTTCAAATATCTTATTTCCGACTATCATACCTTTTTCCATTCATTTCCTAGTCTTTAAGTATTTCTATAGTTATATTAAAAGGAGTTTAACTCAATTTCTTCAGCTGCATCAATTATAGGGGAAAAAAACTGGTGGGTTTTGGCAGATTTATTGTGTCCAGCGTCTTATATGTGGATGAAATAATTTTTTCTCTAACAAAAGAAAGTGCAAAGTAAGAGGATCAGACATCCTCCCATCGAAAGTTAAAAAGGGTAGGTGGCAGTAATAGTGTAGAGTTTCTCTATCAAGCTCTTAAATTCTTGCAGCCAAACGAACCAGAAGTGATTTTTCAAGTAACCATTCCTGGTTGATCAGGGAGAAGGTATGTTAGTTGCTGGGTAGATGCTTACTTCCTTTGGGAAACTGAGAAACTATCATCAAGTTGGATCACTAACTTTGCCTGAAGATCCGTGCAGACTAGTGACTGTTTTTCCATAATTAAGTATTTATAGGGTTATTTATTAGAACGACGCGACTTGTGTAACTGTGAAAACTAGCTTCCTTGTTATTATGTGTTGCCATATTTGAGGGAGCCTTTTTCTGGGTTGTTTCTATTGCCATCCTTTATGTGAAGTCTTGTGTAGGAAAAGCTTCCGTTTATATTTCAGATAAAGATATGACACTCATACAGCCACAATTAATTGTTCTGCTTCTATGTTTTGTTCTCTGTTGATAATATCTAGTTGGCTGTATGAAGTCACTGTGGATAGCCAATTAATTGTCTTTTATATATATGTGATGAACAATGCAGCTAGATTATGCAGCAAGAGACAAAGACACCCAACAAGTCTGGCAGTGTTATGACGGCATAGTTGTGGCTGTCAATGATCTTCTATCAAGATTATGTCCATCCTAGGATTATGAAATGGAGAAATTGAGAACTTGGTGGCAGATTAATGTCAAAAGCACCCTGAAACTTCCTGCTGTAAGAGTTGAACTCTAAGAGCTGAGTAAGAATGCTTTTATTCTGGAAATTTATATTTGAATTTTGAGTGTTCAATGAACTGTAATAACAAAATGAAGTTCATGGTAGTAGTAGCAGAAAACAATCAAACTCATGTCAATACATCAATTTTTTCATAGAAATTTTAGCAAACTGATGAACTGTGTAAACCAAGATTGAATTCTAGAGAGTATATATGTTATTCTAAGATCCATAGACAAGAGTAGCGTATTGGATACAGCATAAAGCAATATTTGGAAGATAAACTTTTCCATTTTTAAACTACATGTACAATAAGGCACGTCTATAAGATAGATATTCATGAAATAACTCAGCGTAGAAGATTTATTTTTTTATATAGATAAGATTATCATTTAGGGGCCTTTTGGTACAATCTATTGAATCACATTCTTTTCAATTGCACTAAAAAATAATATATGCAAAATTTAATATATTCCTGCTATCATTATGTATCAATAACCATCTCAGGGGCACCAAAGACATTTCCAAACTATTAAATCACTTTCCTTTTTTTTATTCTCTTTTTCTGCTTTCTATATATTTTTGCATATCAAACAGCCTCGAGTGTTTTATCTCACAATTCGGAGGCTTTCAATACATTCACTTTTATTTTACACCATAGGCCGAAGTGACTGGCCGCCCTTTCGTACGAACTTTCCTGCTTGTAGAATTGATGTTTGATTGTACTCAAATCTTGACTAATGGAATGAAGAAGAAGCTCTAATTTTCTTCTCCTTCTTCTTCATTATTATTTTTTGCCGGGGTTCAAACTTCAAATGACCTGTAACTGCATGTTCCTGTATGATCCAATCATCTTCCTGATATACTCGAAATGGAAACAGTAGCATTTGAAGATGTACCATTAGACGTAGAATTGTTTGCTCTAGGCCTGAAATTAGGATCAACATAGACAGGCATGGTGGGTTTCTTGTGATCCATTAAGCCCTTGCTTTTGAGCATAACAACAATTTCAGACATTGTTGGCCTGGCTGCAGGAGATGCTTGGGTGCAAAGCAATGCAATCTCTATGATTTTCTTTACTTCTTCTGCATCATACTCAATTGGATCTAAGGTTTCGTCCACAAACTCTATGTGCGTTCCTCTCTCATACAGTTTCCAAGCCTGCCAAGTAGGATCAAAGTGATATAGCAAAGAAAATAGGAGTTTGTTGAGGTTTATTAGATGATTGCTATCAAGTACTTTATCACAACCCTAACATGTGAAATAATTTTTCTAAGAAAAATGTCATTGTTGCAATGCCGAGTGGTTCAAAAAGTTCATTTGTTTTGTTATCTATTGGAAACTGTTTATACTCCTAAAGCTGATAACTTTTGTTATATAGTTCTGACAATTTGCTTACTCTTTGAAGGAGGAGTTCGCTTGAATCATCATTCTTCAATTCACCACTCTTTTGTCCACTTATGATTTCTAGAAGCACAACACCGTAGCTATAAGTATCAACCTTCTCTGATAATTGTCCATGCATTGCATATTCAGGTGCTGTGTATCCCCTGACAAAAACATAGTATTTATGACATAATGGATCAAAACTACAAGATAAACGAATATGGACACAAGAGAACATTGAAACATATATGAACACTGATAAAATAAAACTGGGCACGTTCATACGCAACTTCAAGTGTTGTATCATAATTTAAATGTCTCATAATTGGGACAATGTCTGTCTTGAAATGTTTGAGCTACACAACATTAATGAGAAGGATCTAAAGGTCTAATAACACAGTTCCATTTGTTCAAAACATGATTTTTTACAAGATCTTGTTTGCGTGAATGAACAGTAAAAGTGAATAGAATATGATGCTTTTACTTACATTGTTCCTGCAAATTTTGTGTTGAGATGTGATTGGTCCTTTGGCAAAAGCCTTGCTAGTCCAAAATCAGCAATTTTAGGTTGGAAATCATCATCCAAGAGGATGTTACTAGTTTTTATATCTCTGTGAATAATACAAACGTGGAATTCCTCATGTAGATAGGCCAAACCCCTTGCGGTGCCCAAAATTATAGCATAACGTTGCTTCCAACTGAGGGAACCTTTATTTTTACCTATTTCCATCATTTCAAAGAGTTAAATTAAATGTAATAGAGGAACTGAAGATGATTCTCAACCTTTAAAGTAAATTCATTCAAGTCTTGATTTTGCCTACCAAATAAGAATTGGCCAACATTGTTGTTTTTCATGTACTCATAAACAAGGAATCTCTCTTGGCCTTTACTGCAGCATCCCAGAAGTCGAACGAGGTTCCGATGATGGACATTACTTATCAGCTTCACTTCACTCTCAAAATCTTTCTGCATCTGTTTGGATTGGCCCAAAGCTAATTTCTTTACAGCAACTACTTTTCCATTTTTTAGAGTGCCCTGTTCAATAAAGACTAGTTATAGACAATAGCACTTGCTTATAAAGAGCACAATTACGTAGGCATGAAATATATTCACAAATTACTATAGTGAAACACTAAAACTCTTTGCATCATGTGCAATAAATATCTTTAGTAAACCTAGACACAGTGAATCTACCCAAAATGCCTCTATGAAATATGCTTAAAAAGCAAGCCTCTGTTGAGAAATGATATTGAAAATGAATGCTTAGAAAATTTACCTTGTACACATCACCAAAACCTCCTTCTCCTAGTTTATTTTCTTTAGTGAAATTTTTTGTTGCAGCCTTTAGATCTTTATACCTATAGTTAACAGGGCCTTTCAACTCAGTTGCTCCCAAAATGTCACCTGAAAAGCAGCCCTTCGTATTAAAACCATAGCATTTCTTCAGGTAAAAAGGGTAAAAATCAAAGCATCAACATAATTTATTCCAACTTGAATAATGAAGACTTTGCCAGTTATCTTGCCTCTAGGAATCCTTTTGGATGATGTCGTTCGTATGTACAAAACAAATAATGCAAGGAGAAGCAAGATGAAAGATGCACCCCCAACAACTCCACCAATAATGGCCTTCTTCTTGCTTGAACCTCCTGCAAGTCACAAGAAGACAGTTGATCCCATTTCCAAGTTTTTATTCTAAACACATGCAAGCATAGCAAATAACTCTAAACCTATCTCTGATGAGTAAACTCACGCACACACCCACACACAGTTTCTATCACCCAAGAGCATGCAAAATATGGTATCTGTGAAGTTTGTAAATTATATGCCTACCTTGTTTCAAGAAGTGCTTGAGATTAGTGGTTTGGTTATCAGCAAAGAAAGCAGAGGTGGAGTATCTCATGAAACAACCAGCATCGTAAGTCTTTGCATTTGTGTTGGGAAGACAAATCTGGAAATTTTTTAAGCCAGTATTCAAGCAATCCTGGCAGCCACTTTGAGTGAGAGTCTCTAGGCATTGAGCAAAGGCATAAATTGAAGTGTTGGAATTAGGCACTTGTGTTTTAGTGGCTGCATAGAAATTAGGTATTCTTGGTGTTGCTATTCCCAGATTTGTTAGCACTTGTTCCACAGTTGAAGCAACTCCAGTGGAGTTTCTTGCTCTGCTCCCACACACAATGTTGTTGCCCGCGTCTGTGTTCTGGTCAAAGAAGCCACTGCTCTCGTACCTTAATATATGAAACACATGAAAGGGAGCATCACAAGTTATTCTTGGGAGCTTCATAAAATTCCTTATACATTGAAAAAGATATTATGGAATTCATTCAAATTTGCTTGCAAGTTTGAGAGCATATATCCTTGGAACTTAGCTAAGGTTATCTTCTCAAAAGAATGTCCTCCTTTGTGCCTTCTATGTTTCTTTAATTTTATATAATTCACACATTTAACCGCCTCGTTTGCCCTATTTCAACGAGCTTGCCAATTGGCTAGCTAGAGAAGCATATCGGCTTGATTTTCCTTTACTTTCTCTCATTACTCCCCTGTTGATTTGTAAGGGGCTGATTGACTTGGACAAACAGAATTTATTATGTTCTCTGCTTTGTAACATTGTATTTCATTGCCTTTACCAAAAGGGTATACAATGGAACAAAACATGCCCTTAGTTCCTGATGATAGTACTTATTGGTCCCCAGCCAAAAAGGGGTAAGATGATTTAAAGGGTTAATATGATTGCCGGTCCTTATAGGTTAGTCAAATTTTGATTTTAAATCCCATAATTTCAAATCAATTATTTTGGTTTTTATAGTTTCATAATTTCATATTACAAGTGAAAGCATGCGAATTAAAATAAAATCTCAATAAAAGTAGAGGGACTGGTCGTTAAACTTAAATCAAAACTTAGATACCAATTGTTTAACGTATATCAAAATTCAATTAAAATATAAGGATTAACAATGATATTAACCCTACTTAAAATTCATATAGCATAATGATTATCTTGCAAATATATATCACTTGAGTAAGAATAGAGAATGTCAATACAAATGTGCTATCTTACTAACACCTGCATTTCATATAATATTCTAAGTTCAATCATAACTCAAGGTAAATATGTTATTTACAATTTAACTTCATATTATTTAGAAAATAAAAATTTATATCTGCCTAATTATTTTACAAAATGATTCATTGGCTTAATAATAACTAAATATCTTAAAAAGGTATGCATCTCTATCACTTAAAAAAAAAACATTGAAACATGACGTGTCTTATTGTTTGCTTTTTAAATTTGATCTCCTCAATCAATTGGTACAATATTTAAAGAATTATCATATATCAATATGATCACTATAATTCATTCTTTAAATTTTGTGTAAGATATGGAATAACATTTTTTTATTGGTCAATTATGGATATATATAGCTGTGAAGTCAATGCTAACATATTTAATTCAAAATGCATTTATTGTCAAAATTGGCAACTCGAAGTGGGTCAATTTGCCATTTCTCTTAAATAGATTGTGGGGAGATGCACGAAACCTAATTAATTTGGAAACTTAGAAAGGTATAACTACCAATTAATAAAGCTGAAATTATTATCAAATGTCAATACCAATTTAATTAATAACGAACAATAATTATTAATAGAAAAGATAAAATTTGTAATAAATCCCACTACTAACAACAAAGTCATTGATACGTCTAGATAAGGTAATTCATTCTTTAAAATTTCCTATATTATTTAACTGTAATAAAAATGCACACTGACAATATATTTAATGCAAAATACTTTGTCAAAAATGGCAACTAACTCCAAGTGGGTCAATTGTCATTTCACATGTGTAGATTCTTTGTTGAGGTGCGTGCATGGGGCCTAAGTCTCTTGGGAGGTCCTAGTGGGCCTACTTGGAAAAATCTGTCAATGAGCTGTATGACCAATGATTTCTCAATGTTTTTTCTTTTATGTTTTGTTGTTCACAATTTCTTACTAATATATTTATGTGTTTTACTATATATCAAAAGAAATTTCTAAATGAATATATATATATATATATCACCTACAGATGCTGAAAATGTTTTTCTTAATCCCAAGTTCTTTTCCATCCAGTAATTACCAAAATTCAAATGTTTTTTTTAATATTTTGCTAGTTTTGAAAATATTCTTAATAGTTAATTTTAAAATGTTATTTCTAATGATTTAAAACTATTTTTTTTAAAATTTTGTATTGTGACATTTGATATATTGGTATATTTATATCTCAATTTCCTTATCCAGAAAGTTGCACAAGTAAATTTTTTTTTTCTATCAGTAATCATTCTCTCTCCTTAGTTTATTACAAAAATACACAAGGACATTATTTTAGAAAAAAATAGTAAAAAAAGACCGTTGAAGATTATTTCTTTTTCTTTTTCTTTTTCTTTTGCCAACTTTGAAGATTATTTCTTTTACTCATACTATAAATAGAAAGCATTGGGACCCACATCTCTGACTTTTACGTCATCATTATGCATTTTATTATTAAATATCATAAAATCAATTTATTTTCAATATTATTATAACATTCAATTATTAGATTGAGGTCCCAAAAAAAAAACTTTAAAATGTTACATCTGTATATGGCCAATGACTTATTAAAAAAAAAAGGAGTCAAAGTAGTGTACCTGAGGAAGCAACCTTCGTAGATGATCCGGGCACCGGTGGCTCCGGTGGAGCAGTTGCGGATGTGATCGGCGGCGAAGTCGAAGCACTTGAGACAGTCAGAGATTGAGAGATAGTTTCTGCACTGAAAGATAGCATAAGCTGGGTTGTTCCCACTCACTGCCTGCGCCGTCGCGAAGTGCTTGCTCTGGTTACTGATCTGAGCTTTCAGGTCTCGAAACGTTGCGTTTAGGTTCCGATGGAAGATGCTCACGTCTGTTACGTTGTACTGGCTGCACCCTATCTTCACAAAGTTGGTCTGTGGGTCTGAAACGACGCCGTCTAGGCTCCACCATGACCATACTATGAAGCTCAACAAGAACAAGAAGAAAGTTTTTCGTTGCATGATGTTTTCCTTAGTTGCAGATGAAAGAGAGAGAGAAGGGGATGATGAAGAAGGAGAGTGAATGATGAAGGAGAGAGCACGTTTTTAGTATAAATAGGGATGGTGTGTGAACTGTGAAGTTAAGATGCCGGGAAATTAATGGGTTGGAAATCTATTTTCTTTCTCAACAAAATTCAATTCAAATACGTACGGCGATTCAGAACTTTTGATGATTGACTTCCAAGTGCAAGGTGCGGCTTTCTATCATCATTATTGGTCACCACTTGGATTCATTTATGAGTATTTTTGACAATTTGATTTTTTGAATATGAAGACAACATGATATTTGTATTACCAAACTGAAAAGGGCTACCAACAAATGTTCTAATCAAAGTGATTAATTAGTGGAAAGCTAAGTAAAGTATAAAGTGATGAAACCGGAATATTAAATAGTTCTTGATGTGTGTGCCATTACAAGTCCCACATCGATAAAGAAAACGATCCTGAAAAGGAGGATTTTGTAAGTTTTTTAGTTTTCTACTTCAGCAGCTAACTTTTGGAGTGCGTTTCTCCTAAAGACTCTAAATCTTCTTGTATTTTGGTAATTTGATTTTTGAATATGAACTCATAACGATATTTGTAGGCTTTATTTGATATACCAACTGGTGTGGTTAAATAGTTAGTGTTATGGTTTGAACATGTTATTTCAAAAACTATGTCCTAATGAGCTAAGCCAGCTGAAATCTCGGCTAAAAACGTATACTACTTAACTTTGAATTTTTAACCTCTCACTCTTGAGTCTTCCCTTTTATGTTTTTTCTTGAAATTTAATGTAAAGTCCAAACAATACATATTTCTCAGTCAAATGATATAAATATTGAACAACTCGGGTCATAATTAAATAGGCTTTGAGGAGTGATGGAAGGGCAAAGGAAAGTAAAAAAATATGGCCAGCGTAAAAGATTTCCTTGATTAAAGTTTCATTATTTCCTCACATTTTGTCAATACAATGACACCCTAATGAGATATGTGCATTTAATTTTAATTATTTGTGGCTTTTTTTTTATTGGGAAAATTTCATAAAGACCATTATTGTAGCAATTTAATCTTAGTCAACCCCTAAAAGATTCTAAAATTTCAGTCAACCCTCAAGGATCAAATTGAAATTAAATTTTGTGGGTAAAAAGACATAGCATGCCCTTGATTTTTTTTTTTTTTTAAAAAGGCCAACCATCGCTGGCCTATGGAGCTTTGGCCACCAGTGTGAAAGCTTCGATGTCCGGCCACCTGAGCATGATTGACAACTGGCTGCCAAAAAAAAAATTCACAATTACAATAATATATACAAGTTCATCTACAACAGCACATAAGAAAATTTACAACAATGCATAATACAATTAGTATGTAAAATGAGAGTATGAGGAATGAGAGTTACTAATTTACAAAAACACAAAAAGAAATTTACAACATAATTTGTCCATATAAGGGAATTAAAAACTCCCATTTCTAATATTTTCAGCTTAATTTAAAACTAAAATAAGAAAATTTGCAGCAATACATGAGAAAATTAGTAAATCTCATTTCCCATATTCTCATTTTTACATTTGAGACTAATTTCCTTATGTGTTGTTATAAATTTATTTGTGCATTGTTGTAAATTTTCTAATTCTAGTTGTACATTGGGTTGATAATATAGAAAATGAGAGTTGTTAATTTTTATGTATTGTTGTAAATTTTCTTATGTGTTGTTGTAAATTTTCTTATTGTGGTTGTAAATTATTTTGAGTTAAGGGATAAAAATGATGTGGAAGTTTTTTCCGATGAGCACTAGGCATCATAAAGTTTTTGATGGACTATTTTGGATCCAGAATTTTTAAAACGCAGCAATATTTCCTTTGACATTTAAATACTAATTTTGACCGTTAAAATTGGCTAATTTATCTATATTATATATTGGTTAACTAAAGGTTGATTGTTTAGCAATTTAACGAAAATGCAAAATTACCTGCTTTTAGAAACTTTCTTGTCTAAAATGACTTCCTGAAAATTTCTGGGTGTCCAGTATCGATAAACGGAAACTTTTGGAGTTATTTTTATTTATTTATTCAATTATTTTTCCTATGGCCAGAGCATGGCCTGCGTCCGGACCTCTGGGGCCAGTGATGATTGATTTTTTAGAAAATAATCAAGGCCAACAATATCCTTTTACTCACAAAATTTAATTTCATTTTAACTGGTTGGGGTTCAGTGAAATTCAAGAATTTGTTCGGGGTTGACTGACAATAAATCACTATAGTGTTCCTTGTATGAAAATTTCCCCTTTTCATTTTATTGAGGGAGAACGAAACAAAAAATTATTTTGAAATATATGAATGTCAAATCAGACTTCAAAATGCATGAAGCTATGAGCTACATAAAAAAATGATGACAACGAAAACAACAATAATTATAAATATTCTGGCAATATAATAACTAAACTCTAATTGTTCATTATCCTATATTCCATCATATAATTATTATTAACTTTTGCAGGATTAGGATATGATTAACTTTTTCCACAACACTACCTAAATGCCAATAACAAGTAACAAATACATTCATTAAAATTGTTGTATCAATGTCAACTTCAACTTAACCAATAATAACACAAAAGCAAAATGTGTTTTCAAACTGATTTTTTTTTTCAAATGCTTATTCAAATATAAATTACATGACATTAATTATTTTTACTCACTTTAATTTGGAAAATGCAGTTGAAATAAAAATCAAAGTTGAAGTTGCAATTGATATGAAGGTATATTATACTCATTTGGATTAGTGTTAGAATCTACTTTTCTAACGAGGTTTACTATCTACGAGGTAAATATATAACATGAATTCTGTTTTGATTTGCATAAACACATTTTTCCAATACTAATATAAACAAGCCTATAATTGTTTTCATAAATGAAGTTGCCATTCGTCAAAAATGTTTCAGTGAGTGATTTTAAAAATTTTTTATCTTAGATTACTACTTAAAGACTTCACAGTGACTAGACGATTTCAAAGTCTTGATTTGAAACTCACAAATTTTAGAGGAACTTTTATTCTGTTGTCTCATATTTGATATAAATTAGATGCTTAAATTAAGTGCAATCATTTCAACGTGTACACTTAATATATATTATAGACACTAACTGCCCAATCAAAGTTAGGACGATCATTTTCATAGTTCTAAATTCTCAGTTTTGATCGTCTTTGAACTGTTGATGATATTTTGTCACGCATTTGACTTTATTTCCAATTTCCAATTTCCAATTTCTAAATTGGGCTCTTCACGACACTGGTTGCTTTGAACGCAAGGGCATCCTTAGTTGAGCTAGTGTGATCTGGTCACCCCTAGTGATCAATAGTCAAAAAGTCATAGATTTTTTCGTCTAAAGAATGGTATCCATATTAGTGAAAATAATTTAGATTTAAGTAAATTAATATTTTTTGAAAAAATTTTTAAATACACTTTTTTATTAAAATAATTATTTTTTAATTTCCATATTTAAAATATTTTACAAAATAACATTTTATGTCTTAAAATAATGTATCACAATTAAATTTAATAGAAATACCAAAATCCATATTTAGCCTGCATTTTTAGCAAATTTATAATAAAGCAATAAGTAGACAGGTCGCTCCCATTAATGCACATTTTTCATACATTTTATTTTTTTTTATTTTTAATATTTTTTCTATTATTGAAATTACCTAATTTGAAACTAATCAACATAAATGAGGGATTTTTTAATAATTTTTATTTTTTTAGTTTTTATGAGTAAGAATCATACTTTCCTGATCTAAAACTCAATCATCGTTAAACATTTTTTTATTTTTTATTCCTTAATGATAATTCTTAATTTGGGGGAACAATCATCATTAATGAGATTTTCTTTAAAATTATTGTAAGGAAAAATTTCTCAAATCTCAATTGTAAGCCAATAACCATTAATGATATTTTACCCGTATTGCAAGAAAGAATGGAGGAGGTATTTTTTTAATTTTTTAGTATTATCTTATAGGCCTAGATAAAAGATGGTGTTTACAGTTATATTTTATTATTATCTTTGGGGCCGAACAAAATAAAGTGTTTACACTAATTAACTTTTACTTAGACTTCAATTTGCAAAATGCAATTGAAATAAAAGTCAAGGTTGAAGTTGCCATCGATATATGAAGGTATACTATTACCGTTTGGATTAATAATAGAATTTTCAACGTGAATTACAATCTACAAGGTAAATATGTAAAATGAGTTTTATTTTAAATTGTGTAAACATATCTTTTCAATGCTAATGCAAACATGCCTATAATTATTTTCACGAATGTAGTTGTCATTGGTTAAAAATGTTTCCGTGATTTTACAAAAATATCATCTTAGATTAGTCTTTGTAAGACTTCACAGTGATGAGACCATTTCAAAGTCTTGATTTGAAATTCAAATTTTTTGGGGGAACTTTTCTTCTGTTCTCTCATAATTAATATAAGTTAGTACAACCAATCAAAGTTAGTACAGCCATTTCATGGTTCTAACTTCTCAGTTTTGATAGTGTTCCCCCAATGAATACTGTAGGTTGACACATAATCATGATGTTTCTTTGAAATTTTGATAATATTTTGTCAATTTAATTAAGAATCGAAATAAGTCCAAAAGCATACGTACAAATAAATGAATTAGAATTGTAAGAATGAGTCAATCATCAGATGTATAATTTCCAGTTCCCACATTTGGCACAATAAAATAGAATAAATCCCTAGTATCATGCCATTTGGCTTCATTTCCAATTTCCAATTTCCACATTTGCTTTTCACACTGTTTGCTTTGAACGCAAGGGCACCATTATATTTGAGCCATAGTGATTTGGTCATACCTAGTGATCAATGGTCAAAAAGTCATAGATTCTTCTTCTAAAGAATGTTATCCATATTAGTAAAACAATTTAAATTTAAATAAATTAATATTTTTTTTTAAATTTTTTTTACAATATATAAACTTTTTTATTAAAATAATTATTTTTTTAATTTCCATATTTAAAATATTTTACAAAATAACATTTTATGTGTGGATAATGGATTCCAAATAAATTTAATTGAAATACCAAAATCCATATTTAGGTTTACATTTTTAACATATTGATAATAAAGTCAAGAGGACTAATTATGAATGTCTAAATCATGTTAAATGACCACATTGCCACTCTTTTTTCCCCCAAAGCCACATCTTTTGTCTCACCTAAGCCATCTGCCCAACAGTTAGTCTAATCTTTACAGTACGTGATTGAAAAGAGAGAATGGAATAGTAAATATTTAGACGCGTCGACATAGATTAAAAGATTAAAAAATTAAAAAAATCAATAATTAATCCTCTTAATCAAATTAGGAATTTGTTAGACGTGTAAGGCTGCATTAAATGTTTTGGTATATTTCAACTAAATAATTTTATGTGTTAAAAAATGTCTGCTTGACTCAAGAGGCGAGTGGGCAAGCCAATGGACTACACCACACTCACAATATATTCCGGTGCGTGTGGGGCAGCCAGGCTTTTTCTGAAATTGCATTGCCATCCTTTTCATATATTAATATTGCCATTGCATCCTTCAAGAATATTTTATTTTATTCTAGACATCCTTTCAACAATTTTCCTGTTTCTGCTAAGTTCAAATTGCTCTATTAAATTTCCTTATTAGGCAATATATTGCTTATATTGGTCAGTAATTTGTTTATCCACTACAATATGTCAAGTCAATCCCTATCTTCCTTTTGTCAAAAACACATAAAAATAATGTTATAAAACATTAATGGAATTAGGTCCAGTAGAATGTATTACTCTTTTACGATATGGTGAATCAAAATTTAAATTTTCGTTAAAAAATGTTACAACATTTAATGCCTAATAGTATTTCGAGCATGATTATATTCAGTATGAGAGTATATGTACTCAGTAAAATATAATGTTATAAAAATGGAAAAAAGTTTCTATTTAGAAATTTTCTTAATAAGAAGAACCTGATATGTTTTTTATGCAGAGAAAAAAAAATTTGTACTTTGATTCAGATCTTGATTTCAAATCACAACTTTTCACTGATTTTCTTATAGTTTTAAATAAACATTATTTCCCTCTCCATCCTCCTTTCTTTCAAGTGTCTAGTATTCTCAAAAGTTTACTAATTTAACTTAGGAATTAACCAATTATACATTCCTAAAGGGTATATGTGATCATTTAACTTTCATTTTTCATTAAAAAATATAATGTGAGATGAGAGGATCGTACACCAAAATTAAAGAAAATCCAAGTGATATTCGATTCTTTAATTATAATGAAATGAGCGTATTAGGCTTTAGGCCTAATTAACTTGAAGAAATTCTTCATAAATCTTACTAAAAATTGAATTAAATAAAGGAAAAATCCTTATTAAATCCAGTCAAAATGCAAAAATCCTAACTTATGCTTGCACTTTTATAAATCTCTAGTAAATGCTTTATTAGGGATTTATTAATGTTTTGAAAAAGATCATAATACCCTTTTGTTATTAAAAATAAAAATTGAAGGTATATGTGTGTGCCAATTTTTTAAGTACAAATTTCCAAAGACTCTTCACCCTAATACCAAAATCTATGCCTTCTTGAATTATTAAGATCTCAGCTTCTAATTTTTTTAGTTGACTTTAAATAATATTGAGAGTATATTTTGATAATTTATTTTTTAACCATAACTTTTGAATTGTTATTTTGTATTGAATTTTTGAAAAAAATTTGCTATGAAAGGTTTATACAAAAATTTTGTTTTGAATGAAAATTTTATATTGCTATTTTGTTTTGAATTTTATTCTGATTTTTATTATTTCATTCAATTTTTATTTGTTTTATTATTTTTACTATATAAGCGAGCAATAAAGGATATAAACATCTTATTAATTATTAAGGTGAAGAAGAATTATCTTTCTTACACACTTCCAGAGAAAATTAAGAAATAAAGGGAAGGCATGAAGTAAGGAGGAAATGTCTTGTTGAAAAAATAATAAGGAGAAAAAGGGTTAGGCCAAAAAAAAGAGAAAAGAAAAGCATATATAAGTAAAATCATAAAATTAAAAAATACCAAATAAAACATATGAGCTTTATTAGGAATTTGATAAAAATATAAACGTAAATCAAAATTTGTGTGTTTCAGCTGAATTTATCTTTAAATTTATAAATTGATCTGCTATAAAAGAGAAAAAAATTACAGAATCCAATTTGGGTAAATTATCGAGAGTTAGAAACACCTCGTATTATTAATAATTTGTGAGTAGGAGTCTGCGTACAGCTTTCTATCAATTTTTTCATTCCATTCAACAAAGCACAAGTATTTAAAAATTAATATCTTTATTATCTATAGGAATTTCGACCTGAAAAGTATAAAACACCTTCGATTTGAATAATTCAATTCAAGAAAGTGAGGATGCTCAAATAATTCCATACATAGCTTTCACATCATAATCATAATTAATATCCAAATCTCACCACTAATTGCTTTACTAAAGCTTTAAAAACCCACACACTTCATTGCTAGACGAGTCTCTCTCTCCCTCCTTCTTCATCCTCACGCCCCCCCCCCTACAGAGTAAAAAATGAGACCGATGCATCTTCAAACTTCTAATCTGCTTATTCCCCTGTATAGCAGCTTCATATTATTATTCTCAGTAGGGATCCATAACGGCGTCGTTTCGGAGCCACAGACCCATCTTCTGAAGAGCGAGTGTAATCCATACTTCATTTTTAACGTATTCCAGGACTCCAACGTCACCGTCTTCAACCAGAACCTAAACGCAACGTTTCGAGAGATCGGAGAGCAGATCAGTGTACAGAACAAGCACTTCGCCACCTCACAGCATGACAATGGAGGAAACCCCACAGCCACGCTTTTCCAATGCAGAAACTACCTCTCTGCGGCCGACTGTGCTGCCTGCTTCGATGCCGCCACCGAGCCAATCCTACGGTGCCCCACCGGGACCTCCGGTGCCCATGTCGTCTACGATGGGTGCTTCCTCAGGTACAACTTGTCAACCACGTTCATAACATTTTGACTATACTCACTGTTAAGCATATCATTAAAACATGTTTTGGCGTTGATTTTAGTTTCAGTCGTCTTTAAGTTTCCATGTTGTAGTTTTGGTTTCTTAATGGTCAATGGTTTAGATATTTATTGAATTATAGGGATTAATATCTTAAACAAAATAATATATTTGAGGGATCAAAATCAAAACAAAAACAAAATTAAGGAGCTAGAGATCATATTAACTATTAAAACTAAAAAGAGGTGCTATGAATAAGTGTTTTGTTAATTTCATCAAGAAGTGGGAAAAAAAAAAACTTTCAAATTTACTCATATCTAAGACTATGAGTTACCCTCATGAAGTAATAAAATCGAAGTTGCAATTGGTGAAATTTTCAACAAGATTAGTTTTTTAAAAATGTAATTAATACTTATCACATATTTTTTTAAAAAAATGACAATGATGACCGTACATTTTACTTTAAAATCTGAATCGTTATTTTCAAAAGTGGGATGTCGGTTATGGTCAATTGTATATAACCCATATATACCAGCATGATGACCACTAAAAAAGATTGGTTTCTATACTAATTTTCCAAGTTTAATATTATATATATGTATATAAATATTGAAAAATTCTTCTTCTTAATAGCTTGATCCTTAGATAGCAAAATCCATATGTGTGTGTGTGTGTGTGTGTGGAAGTTGGAAAAATGATTAATTGGGGATACCATTTATTGTGGTGTGTGTTATAAGGTTCGATATTAGCACTACTTTCTTTGGCGAGACGACGCAAAGTCTCAATGTCACATCGTGTGGGAATCAAACTACAGAAGGAGAAGCCATAATTACTACATTTACCTCAGCTGCTCAACAAATGCTAATGAATCTCCAAAGAGAAACACCCAGAACAGGTGGCTTCTCTGTAGCCACGAAGACTCAAGTGCCTGCTAATAATAATGGTGAAACTATTTATGGATACGCCCAATGTATTGAAACCATCTCACAAAGTAACTGTGAGGATTGCTTGAAGGCTCAGTACAATAATATGCAGACTTGTCTTACCAGTTCAGATGGTAGAGCTTATGCTAATGGCTGCTTCTTGAGATATTCCACTTCTTCCTTCTTTCCTGATAACCAGACCATTGATATCACACCCTTGAAGAAACAAGGTAACAGGTTTTCCTCATCAATGATATATTATCGCACAAATATTGCATCCAAATAGGAATTTTCCTTTTTTTTTTTTTAAATTCCTCTAAGCACCCGTACGGGTATTTTCTTATTAGAAATAATCATGTTTGACGTATTGTTGTGTACTAAATATAAATATATCTTTTAGTGAAAGTTTAAATATTGATTTATCATATTATGAAGGATCAATAGTGAAATTTGCTTTTTAATATAGTAGATTGGTGTAACGAATCACGCATTGTTAATTAAAACTTCCTATTGTTCATCTAAGTAACTAATTTAACATTAAAAAAATTAGTCAAATTAGTTATTTTGAGAAAATACATACTGTCATAGCTTTTCTAGAATACCATCCTTTTAATGATTTGTATTGAAAACTACTTCCCCTTGATAAAAAAAAAATCTCTTAATATACATGTGTGCTGTGTAATTTGACACGTTAAGTACATATATCAGTCTGATAATTAAAATGTGTTATTTGTTTTTTTATTTGTTTTGTAGGTTCCAGCAATAAGGGGATCATTATTGGTGGAGTTGTTGCAGGTGTATCCCTTGCTTTGATCTTCATCGCATTATTTGCCTTCATCATTAGGCGACGGAAAAATCATAAGATAACCATTGTTCTTAGAGGTAAACAACTGAAAAAGTCTTTGATCTATGACTAATTATCTAGTAGCACCTCCAATCTTTAATGTATAAGAATCAGTTAACTTTTTTACGATATATTAAAGAAAATAAATACATTACTATAATGTATTTATATTTATTATTTTTTTCTAAATTAATTCAGCTGACTTATATACTCCACATATATAATATAATTAATAATACATATAAATAGTTGGCAAAAAAAATAATACATTTAAATAAATACTTTAAAGTAATCCTGTCAGCTTCTTTAATTTCTTTAAAAAAATCAAGTAGCTCTTATATCAAGAATAAGAATTACCTGGTATTAATTTGAATATTGCTCAACCACTGATTGTTTTGATTAATGAAAAGAGACTTCAGCTAATGTTTCCTCCACATATATATACAAATACATAGCAGGAGACATACCTGGAGCAAGCAAGCTAAAAGGCCCAGTTACTTTTAGTTACAATGTTTTGAAAACTGCAACTAAGAATTTTAGCGAAGCAAATAAAATAGGAGAAGGTGGATTTGGTGCTGTGTATAAGGTATAGTTAAACTTTTTCTTTTTAGTTTCAATAAGTATGTCTCAAACAAGTAATAATATTTTTTATGATTGGAATTCTTAATCATCATTATATGTAGGGCACTTTGAGGAATGGGGAGTTAGTTGCGATCAAGAAATTAAATTTACGCCACTCCAATAAGATCGATGAAGAATATGAAAGTGAAGTGAAGCTGATAAGTAATGTTCATCACCGCAATCTTGTTCGACTTCTGGGATGTTGTAGTAAAGGCCATGAAAGAATCCTTGTCTATGAATATATGAAAAATAATAGTCTTGACAAATACTTATATGGTATGTTATTTAATTCTACCAAACTTAATCATATACAATTCTTTTAGCATCTATCTGTTTTTCTCCGTAATAGCATTATGAGATGTGAACATATTTTCAACATATAAAAATACATAGTTAGCTCATATATCAATTCTCTCTTTTGTGCATAACATTTTGGATATCCCTTTTATGTTTATGTTTTTGTATTTTTTACATTTCAAATTTTGCGAACTTTGGAAATAGGTGAAAAGAAGGGATATCTCGATTGGAAACAACGGTATGAAGTCATTTTAGGAGTGGCAAGGGGTTTGACTTATCTACACGAAGAATTTCATGTTCGCATTATACATAGAGACATAAAAACTAACAATATCCTCTTAGACGATGATCTACAACCAAGAATTGCTGATTTCGGGTTGGCAAGGCTTATACCTGAGGATAAAACTCATCTTAGTACAAGATTTGCAGGAACATTGTAAGTTTAAATAATTACTTTTGTTTAATTTACTTTTCAAGTCTCTAACTACAAGAAAGAATCTATATAATAAGTCACCAAACCAATTCTATCACGCCTATTAGCATGAATATATACTTCAAGAAAGAATCGATACCTAACATAACACAATACTTTATATTGCATATAGCTATTTTAGATTTTGTCGGATATGAATATTTGTGTTTTATTTGAAATATGTTATTCTAATTCAATGTATCATATGTATTTTATATTTTCCAGAGGATACACACCACTAGAGTATGCAATTCATGGCCAATTATCAGAGAAAGTTGATATCTATAGCTATGGTATTGTAGTTTTAGAAATCATCAGTGGTCAGAATTGCAATAAATTAAACGTTGATGGTGATGATGAAGGTGAATACCTCCTCCAAAGAGTGAGAAAATTCTCAAGACTCTATTAAATAGTCTTTTATTATGAGAACTTTAAGATAAGTCTTGTGGAAAAGCTATTCCTTACAGGTTAAAAAATGTAATACTCCCACTCTGATTTAGATAACTGATTTATACAGATTAAGAAACTTAGTTTAATTAGTTATTTATAAAAAAGTATATCAATTTTCCTAAAATATCACTTTAATTTAATTATTTTCATTAGAACTACCCATTAATTAGTAAAAAAATTCTTAATATGTATAATCAATAGGAATAATTTGGCAAACATTATTAATTTTGGAAGACAAAGTATAAATTAAGGTATTATATTTTAGAATTAAAGTAAAGCTAACTAGGTAGCTCTTATATTTAAAATCGAAGGGAGTAATAAATATTTAAATAATTAAATGCTTTATATTTTGTAGCCTTTGATTATATACCATTTCATTTTCATCCCACTTGATAGGCTTGGAAACTATATGAGAGAGGCATGCACTTAGAGTTGGTGGACAATGCCTTAGACCTTAAAGATTATGATGCAGAAGAAATTAAGAGAATCATAGAGATTGCTTTGCTTTGCACCCAACCATCTGCAGAAACAAGGCCAACAATGTCTGAAATAATGGTTTTGCTTAAGAAGAAGGGATTATTAGAGAATATGAGGCCAACTATGCCTATCTTCATTGAAACTAATTAGAGTTTCATGGAAGATGTGTCTCTACCTCTAGCTTCTAATATGTAATTATGTGCAACTTCAAGTTTGGAACCCAAAAATGAAATTAATTAAAAAAATGACTATATTCAATCATTGATATAAAATCTAATTTGTTGTACAAAGTATATTTTATATCTTATATTTAGGATCGGATGTAGTGTTAACATATCAAGAAGGGGATAACAGAAAATGACTGCCCTTCATTCCATTCTCAATCTTTCTATGTAATCAATTATAAATCAATCCCATTACTATATATGAATGAATACATTATATTGTACAATTTTGAGTAACTTGAGTTAATTCTCTTATAAGTTTAGTTGGATTATTACGTGTGTTTTTCCTTTTATTTTTAGAGCAAGATAATGAATCAAATTTTATTATTTTTCTTTATAGCCACATTCATGAAGGGGGGAAATGTCATTTGGGAGTCTAGCATCATTTCTATTACTTTTATGATCACATGGAGAATAAAATTACAATTACATGCATGTCATTCATTACAATAAAGGGTTAAAGGTTAATTTTGCTTTAGAAGTATTCACGAAATATCACTCAAAACCCAAAAGTTTTTTTGGTATCAAAAGAACTCAAGAAGTTTTATTTTATATCAATTTCACCCTGAGTCAATAGAACCCTAACTGAGCCAAATGTTTTTCTGATGTGGCTTGCTCACATGGCATTCAACTCACTTTTTTTTTCCAACTCAAAAAAAAAAAAGGGGTTAAAGGTTATTTTTACCCTAGAAGAATTCACGAAATATTACTCAGCACCCGAAAGTTTTTTTAGTCTCAAAAGTGCCAAAAAAATTTTATTCTAGCTATTATTCATTCTTCTTCTTTACTCCAGCTCAAAAAATGATCCTTCTTCTTCACTGCAGGAATTACACTTCCATCTGTAGAATGGAGTGAGAAAGTTAAGCTATGGAGGGAGAAGATTGCGCAATAGATAAAGAAAAAAGCAAGGGTGATCGGAATCGAAGTGAAAACAAAGCAGTTAAACCTGGAAGAGACCTGAGTGACCATTGGGGCGAAGATGAAGCTTAATTAGATTTGCATCCAACTTCATAATTTCGGGAGTCTCTCTCTGTAATCTTTATCCAAATTCCATTTTCATTCTCTCTTGTTTCCCCTCAGTTTCCTCATTTGGCCTTGCCATCCTGCCGCTTTGCATTAACTCGGGCACTTTCGAGATAAAAAAAAACTTCCGAGTGCTGAGTGATATTTCGCGAATACTTCCGAGATAAAAATGACCCTTAACCCTTCTTTTAAATTTTTTTTTTGCTGAGTTGGAAAAAAAAGTGAGTTGGATGCCATGTCAGCAAAATGTCTGAATTGGTTAGCGTTCCGTTAACTCAGGATGAAATTGATATGAAATAAAACTTCTAGACACTGTTGAGACCAAAAAAACTTTTGGATGTTGAGTGATATTTCGCAAATGCTTTCGGAGTAAAAAAAAACCCTTAACCCTATAATAAAAATAAATTCGTCATGATTATTATATAGAATAATAAAAAACAAACATTTCCACCAACCTAGCAGTTTATGGCCCAATTGAATCCTTTGGGTTTCACATTGGGTTCCCAGGCATTATGAGAGGCAATATGAATCTTGATTTGGATTAGCCAATTTTTCGGATACATGGTAATGTATTTTAGAAAAAACACTTGATATTAGATTTAACATTTTCAAATCATACATATTAAGTATTGATAAATTTGGATGTATGTTTATATGTATGAAGAAAGCGAAATTTCAAATTACTAGGACATTATATTAAAATTGCTTAAGGCGCAATTTTCAAAAAAAAAAAAAAATCCTTCCTACCTCTAATTTTCTTCAAAAAATAAGAGGATGCATAATGAGTGTGCATCCCCTCCCTTAACGTGGGCCCCACCGCGGCAATATGAGGTCGTTGCCAGTACGGCGACCACCACTTGCTGGTGTTTTTCCCCCTTATGTGTCATTGTTGGAATTTTCCAGGACTTGTATTGGAAGTCAATGGTCTCCGCACAATTTGAAAGTGGGTGGAAACTGTTATTATAAAGGAAATTATTATATTTAATTACCAAAAATCCACTAGAAAATAATCATATAGGTTTAATTATAGAAAATAATTACAGTGTTATACTGCTAACTTGTCATTGAGACTTTTCTTAATAATTAATAGCGCATTT
Organism: Vachellia collinsii; assembly: GCA_006871305.1. Taxonomy (NCBI): domain Eukaryota; kingdom Viridiplantae; phylum Streptophyta; class Magnoliopsida; order Fabales; family Fabaceae; genus Vachellia; species Vachellia collinsii. The sequence goes on along the minus strand of QFDD01001755.1, from coordinate 1,281 downwards.
GGTTCACAAAAATCATGTAAATGTAATGGGTGGGAATGTAATATAATAAAATGATGATTAAATATAATTTTTTTAGTATATTATTAAGGAATTATAAAATTAAATTCATATTCTATCTATAAAAAAAATAAAAAAATGTGACATAAACTTTTTTAATTTTATTAAAACTAAAAATGAAGGATATAAATGTCTAAATATTGATTTACGAAATATATAAATACCCATATATTAATTTACACAAGCTGTAATCTGAATTATATAGCAAAAACTATATAATGGGGATTACTTGTTTTAATGTAATATATTATAATTAAGATTGAATTCAATTGTATTACTATGACAATCAAATAATATAATTAATAGGATGCATCAAAATTACATATGATCATTTTTCATGTAATTGAATCAAACATGTCATAAGGCTCTTATTGAATTGCCTTATCGTAATTGTCCTTATATTATATATCATCTTTAACTCTTAATATATGAGTTAGATAGATAATTTATGGATATTAGAAAAATTAGTTCAGTTTATTTGTAATACATTGGTATTGATTTCCTTAAAATATTGTATTTAATTACTCCCTTCACTCTACAATATAAATCACTTCTAGAATAATGGTTTATTCTACAATATAACTTACTTGCAGATAGTTTTTTTTTTTCACCAATGTAGATAGTTAATACTCAATACTCATTTTCCAATTATAACACTTTAATTAATGCTTAAATATTGTGATGCTTTGCATTTTTCACTCTCCTCCTAAGCCTCATTCAACAAAGGTAAAATTGAAGAAGTGCTTCAATTTAATATAGATTTATTGAGTTAACTACTATTTCTTATTTCAAATGAATTAGTTAAAATGATTTGTATCATAAATCGGAGGAGTATGTGTAACATCCCCAGATTCCTCCCTTGTAGATATTGTCCCTGTTGCAAATAGAGCAGGGTTTTGTTTCCCTGGAGTTCTACAATACTCCAGAAAACGCGTCTACAAGGGGAAGGTATCCACACCCTTATAAGGCGTGCTTCGTTCCCCTTCCCAATCGATGTGGGACTTCACATCCACCCCCAATAGGGGCCCAGCGTCCTCGCTGGCACACCGATTGGAGGCCTGGCTCTGATACCATTTGTAACATCCCCAGAGCCCTCCCTTGTAGATATTGTCCTTGTTACAAGCAGAGCAGGGTTTTGCTTCCCTGGGTTTCTACAATAACCCAGAAAACGCGTCTGCAAGGGGAAGGTATCCACATCCTTATAAGGCGTGCTTCGTTCCCCTT
>QFDD01001754.1:0-32565 GCA_006871305.1 Vachellia collinsii | reverse complement strand
AAAATCATGCATAACCAACTAACAGACGGGGCTAGCCCAGTATTCAAGCTCGAACAAGATTGGCTCAAGTGAAAAAATATAAGGTGCTTGGCCAAAAGGAAAAACACTATGCATATCCCTCACAATCACACTTCTGCACTATCCAAACCACAATTCAACCCCTGTTAACTTCAAATCCCCGTCACACTCATCAACTTGGGTATCCGACTTTATGATTCAATTTTTCAGGAATATTAAATTAAGTAAACTAGTTACAGCCTTACCACCATGCCGAACTTGAGCTACAGCATTTTCTAGGCACGGCCTCTTTGACCCCACCTCCACGTCATCGCAATTGGCCACCGCCACATCATCTTCCAAATTCGCATCTATTGCCATTTTCTGATTCAAAAAAAAAAAAAACAAAGAAAACTCCTGAGCTTCCATGGGATTTCACTGTAGCATATAAGGAAAAATCAACAAACGTGCAAAAGCTTCAAACCTGACCATCGATTCCGGTTACTCACAGGCACAAACCACCGTAATTTTTTTGTCGCCAAGCGAGTTCTACAAAGTACAAAGTCTCTTGCTCCCCTTCGCACACGAGTTCCACAAACCAATTTATCAAGAGTTTTCACAAACCCTAACAAAAGATCCATTTTTAAAAAATAAAATCAACGCTTGCCTTTAATTAGGATTAAGAAACGGGCTTCAGATTAACAAACTAACAAAAAAAAAAAATTAGCAATACGTTTTTGCCATGTCATATTCCAAGTTGCCAGCTAAGCTTCCACGATTCAAACTCTAGGCCTAATCAGCAACTTAATAGGCAAACTCGGTGTTAGGCTGGGCGAGAAATTGAACTGACGCAAATTTATCATGGATGGAATGACCCACCTAATGGACCCAATCTTGACGGTTTTTATTTGATTTTAAATAAAAGATTTTAATTTACTTTTTATAAGTATGATTTTTTAAAAACATTTATATTAATTAAGTATATTAAAATAATTTCTATCTAAAACACATTACGGTTAAAACAACATTTCAGAAAATTAACACATTTATTATAAGAGTTAAACATTAAAATATCAATAACATTTTTATTAAAAGTGGATTCATTACTGTTTACTCCTTCAAGGAAAAAAAATATAGTTGAACACCATTATTTTTTGGAGTTTAACACCATTAGATATTGAAAATGAGAGTAAAATATTATTTATTTTATAAAATGAGAGAGTTTAAGAATAGAAGAAAAGAATAGTAGAAGAAAAAATTGAGAGAGAAAAGTATATTTTTTATTTACTTAAATGTACAAATGATTAGTACAATGTCCCTATTTATAAGGCTTAAAGCATTGATCACAAATTAAGGAGTTACAAAGGTATTAAGCAACTTAATGGTATAATTGGGGGTATAAGAAACACCCTTTAATTTTGGAAGTTAAAGAATATAATGCCATGAGGTGGAATCACACAAGTTATAAAGAACATTTATACCATACATCATACTTTATAACACTGCCCCTTGGATGTTCTTAGACAAACATTGTGCCTTATTGAAAACCTTACTAAAAAAAACTCATTGGGATAAAAACCCCGTAAAGGAAAAAAATAGTACACAATGTTGTCCCCCTTGATGACAACATCACTTTATGTCTTTGAGTCTTTGCATTCCAATATCATATACCAACTTCTCAAATGTTCTAATTGGCAATGTCTTTATCAATATATATGTAAGATTATCACATGAGTGAATCTGTTGAATATATATCATCACTCTTCATGAGATCATGAGTGAAAAAGAATTTTTGAGATATATGTTTTGTTCTATCTCCTTTGATATATCCTCCTTTCGATTGAGCTATGCATGTTGTATTATCTTCATATAAAACCTCAACTTACTTTGTGAACTGCGATTATTTCTGCATGATTTGATGAGGTGTCCAATAAAATTTGTTTTGTCGAATGCTAAGATATAAATGCATGCCCATAGGTAATAAATATCTTATTTGAAATTTACCTTTATGTGGATATGATAAAAATCCTGCATTTGCATAACCAATCAATTGTTATATAGATTCATTAAAATAAAATAATCTCATATCAACTGTTCCTCGAATGTATCGAAATATATGTATAACTCCATTCCAATACCTTCTTGTGCAAGAACTAAATTTTGCTAATAAATTTACAGCAAAGGCAACATCAAGCCTTATTAAATTAGCAAGATATATTAGTGCATCTACAGCATTAAGATATGGTACTTCCAGACTAAGAAGTTTTTCCTTTTTCTCTTGAGGGCGAAAATGATCTTTCTTCTTATTAAGCAATTTTACAACCCTCGAAGTAGTTAATGGATATGATTTATCCATGTAAAGTCGTATTGTCATTTTTAATATAAGTTGATTGATGAAAAAAATTCCATTAGTCAGATGCTCAATCTGTAAGTTGAGACAGAACTTTATCTTTTCAAGATTCTTCATTTCAAATTTCCTCTTTAAACAATCAACTGTTTTTTGAAGCTCTTCAGGAGTTCTTATTATATTCAAACCATCTACACATACGGCAATTATAACAAATTCTGATCCATTTCTTTTTTATAAAAACACATGGACAAACTAGATCATTTTTATAACTTTCTTTCAATAAATATTCACTAAGATTATTATACCACATTCTTCCAGATTGCTTTAATCCATATAAGGATTTATGCAAACAAATTGCATAATCTTCTCAAAAATCCTTACATGTTTCCGGCAATTTAAATCCTTCAGAGATTTTCATATAAATTTCAGTATCTAAAGAACTATATAAATATGCTGTAACAACATCAATTAGAAGCATATTAAGTTTCTGATTCACTGCTAAGCTAATTAAATATTTTAAAATGATTGTATCCACCACAGGAGAATATGATTCTTCAAAATCAATGCTAAGTCTTTGTGAGAAACTTTATACTACAAGTCGTGCTTTATCTCACGACCTCATTGTTCTCATTTTGTTTTCACACAAATACCCATCTATACCCAACGGGTTTCACATCATTTAGTTTTTATACTACAAGTTCAAAAACTTCACATTTTGAAAGTGAATTCAATTATGCTTGAATCCCATCTTTCCATTTTGGCCAATAATCCCTATATCTATAGTTTTCAATTAATCTAGGTTCAGGATCATTATTTTCATTGATTATTTCAATGGTAACATTGTATGCAAATATTTTGTCAACAATTACTTTTTTCTAGTTCCACATTTTTCTTGTAGTGACATAACTTATCGAGATATTTTCATCATTTTTAGGTATTTGGATCTCTTCCAGGATCTTTTGGTTAGTTATGTTTTGAGTTTCTTCTACAGGGATAGCCTTCTCAACGTGATCATTTTGATTGTTTGCTCCTTTTTTCTTTCTAGATTTTTTATCCTTGAAACCTATTGGCCTATCAGGCTTCATGTATGGTTTAAATTCATTTGCATTTAGTAGTTATTTTGCTGAGACATCAATTCTATTTGGACCATTTTTCAGATGGAATATAAGATTTGGTAATTCTTTTAAGGTCATTAAATGCATCTACCAAAATATATGAAAAATTATGACCTATAGATATGTATTAGAGCTGTAATTCGCTAAATGTTTGAAAATGATAGCCCAATTGAATCCATGATTGTATATGAGTTAGGAAGCACATGAACTTCAAGTGCAATACATGAATAAGAAAAATCATATCCATATGATTCACACTTACGGGTAGATAATTATAATACAAGTGTGAACTAATTATGATTGAAATTCTACTCATATACTTTATATTTGCCTTTGATTTCCCAAAATGGACATAATATCGAGAGCGTGTTATAAAATGAGAGTGTTTGATAGTAGAAGAAGATAATAGAGAGAGAAAAGTGTATCTTCTTATTTACTTAAATATACAAATGCATAGTACAATGTCTTTATTTATAGGGCTCAATGCATTAATCACAAACTTAAGGAGTTCTAAAGATATTAATAAACTTAATGGTATAATTAAAAGTTATAAGAAACACATACTTAAAACCTTTTGATTTGAAAGGTTAAAAAATATAATATCATAGGTAAAATTCTATAAATTATAAGAACATCTACATCACACATCATATTTTATAACAATTTATGTTATATATTATCTAGGATCGTACGTGCAGGAAAACTACCCTGTTCATTCATAGGTAGGAGGTTATACAATGTTAGTATATATTTAGTAGTTGTTGGCAAAAAAAATAAAAGAAAGGAAGTATATAATTAATAGTTATTATTAATTTAAATTTAATGGTCATGCTTGTGTCAAAAGTTCTTAATCACCAAATTTCATCCTGGTCCTGCGTTACATCCCACTCCGCGTAAACCTCCCTGGCGTCGCTCAGCCTCAGCCCCCGAGCGGCCACTCCACTCCACGAACACCAACACCAACGCCACACAAGCGGAACGCTAGCCGCCTGCATCTGCAACGCCACCTTGTTCGCTGATCGGCGATTTGGAATTTGTTATCAGTACCACTGTTAGTACCCACCTTCTCTCCCCCGTTGTGTCTCGGTTTATCAAATAAGAATCGTTTGATGGCGATGTTCTGTTGGTTGACATTTGCATGATTGCTGCTTGGTGTTCTGGGTTTGTTTCTCAATAAAGGACGATTGTCAATGCCAAGGTGGATGAAACATGCGAGTCTGTTCAATTGCCAGCTTTACGTGGTAACAGAAACTGTATGTCCTAGGACTGAAGTCCTCATGTCGACTTGCTAATTGGCTTTCAATCTATGTATCGGCATGTGCCAACCTTTTCGAAGTAACTAAATTAGGAAGATGTTAAGTCAATGCATATGTGATAGATGCGTTTGTGAAACTTCAAATTAGAGACCTTTAAGTTGCTGTTAGATGGAAAATGTATAGATTATGTATGCTGAGACGTAAGAATATGGTGTTTTTTATTTTCATTTTATGGTGCCAATGGCTTCCTATCTTATCCAAGATTAGCCCAATGTGTGGAACCACTATTGGTGGGCACTTAAACCGATTTTAGCCGTAGTTGAAAAAGAAAATACATATTTTGATTTGAGGTTATCGAAATTAAGTTTAGTGGTACCCCTCCCCCTTCCCCCTCTTTTCACTACAACTTGCAAGAGGAGAGTCACAATAGTGTGTGACTAGCAAAATAGTTCTCTGTTGCATCAAGTCCATGAAAACTGAGTTTTTTGAGTTTGTTGAATTCATTTCGATGGTAAGACACTTTGGTGAAGCAAACGAACTTTTCATAGTTTAGTCAATCCATTTGAAACGAGTCACTTTTTGTATTGGTTATCTTTCCTTTAAATTCCAGTCCTAATAGTTGAAGACTAAAAACCCAAAAAGAAAGAAAGGTTTGACTTGTAAATTTGAGCCATGGAGCCCACTAACATGTGACAAGCCAGTATGGACTAGCCTACTTTGATAGTTCTAATACAAAACATGCATTGCATGTTTTTCCATTTGAAAGTTGATCGTCAGTTGGGTTCATTGCAACAGCCCATAATTGGTAATTCTGCATTGGAACCTGACAATTGAGTTCCTCATTGTACTTATGATAAAGAAAAAAGCTCCTCTTTCTTCACTGTAACTCATAGCAAATAAGCATTCAGGCTGGTTTATGTTCCTTCAAGATGAGAAAAATTGATGGGAAATTTTCACTTCCCCCCCTGATCGATACATCCATCCAGAAGAAACATGCCAACAACATTTATATGAAAAGTAAAGTACTAGTGAACTTAAAGCCTCTATATAAGAACACTATGTATCTACAACTTGGTTGGAAGGGTCTTAGCTTCAAATGTTTGAATTTTAAGCCATATAATGTAGAACCATGGTTGTATTTGTTTTGTTTGATAACTTTATTGTACACTTTACTCCACTGGAACTAAGGCTTCAATTATTCACATTCTTGTAGTTGAACTGTTGAAGGATGATAAAAGATTAGTGGCTATGGCAAGGTTTGTGCGTCCTAAGAATGATGGTGAATTGAGTCCCAACCTCTATGTTGCAAATTGTGGCCCAGCTGTGGGACTTTCTCATGATGCTATTGCATCTGTGTTCTGTGAATTTGGGGATGTAAAGGGAGTTTATGCAGCAGATGAGAGCGGCACCCGTGTAATTGTATCTTTTTCTGAAGATAGTTCTGCCCAAGCCGCCCTAAAGGCATTAGATGGAGTTCCATGTTCCAACCTTGGAGGCCGATCTTTACATATTCGTTATTCAAAGCTTCAGCCAATTTCACAGGTACTGGATCTTCTCAAGCAATATGGTAAATAGTTATTTTAACTTTTGTATATAAGTTGATTGATGGCATCAGATTGCTATGTTTCATGTAAATTCTTGACCTGACAAACTTTTGGGATGTAAGGGGCTTAGGGAAATCTTGAGTTGTTCTTTCAAAAACTATGTGCTCATTCACTGGCTTCCATTTCTAAGAATAAAATGTAGAGGTGATTATTACCTGGCTTTTTCCCAAATGTGTAAAAAATTCAAGTATACAGAAATATCAGTTCTATAAAACTCAGAAGCTGGATTTTCAAGTTTCTCTATGAGGTACAACTCGTAAGGGTGAAAAAATAATCAGATCCTTCAGTGGAAGAAGACTATGCTTTTGTTATTTACTCATTGATGTATTGTTCTCTTTTTCCAATTGCATATATTTGTCGCAACTGTTTCTTAAAGCCAGAATGATTCTAACTCAATTTAGATCCAACTATTACAGTTTTTGTTTCTTATCATAACCAATAGCACTTGGATTTTTCAAACAAACTAGAATAGTGTCTATTTCCCTGCTACGCAGACTTGGATATTAATTGGTTTTTCTCTAGGCTTCCACCTGGTTGGGCAACTTCAAGGTTTTAAGAAATGTGAACAGAGTATATTGTTTAGGTCGGTCAAAAAGGCTGAGCATACTATCTTCCTTTTAAACACAGGCTGCTGCTGCTTCTATTGTAGTCATTATCATTGTAGTCGTTGTCATTGTTATCCTCAAGTAGTATTGTGGTCATTTTCCACTTCCAAGACTTTTTGAGCCTAGTTAATATGAAGGTCAATGTTTCCTCAGCTATTCTGCAGCAAGCTTAGACTTCCATTCCAATTTGATTTATACCTATTTTCACTAGCAAAATAATCCAAGTTGGATGGGAGTATGAGGAAAAGCATGCAATGCTAGAGTTATTTTGTTTATAATTTCTGCATGATGTGTATACATTCACACACTTGCAATTTCAAGAAAATGTTGTGTCGTTTCTAGACAGGTCTCTAATGTCTCTGATTTCGTATTTTCCATTTAATTATATTCCATAATTTTTCTGGTTTCCTTTAGGGCCCATTTGGTACAGTGAAATTGATTTTAATGGAAATAGAAATGGATATGGAGTTTCAAAGTACGTTTGGTGTGTCATGGAAATGGAATCTAATTTTTTAAAAGACCAAAATGCTCTTTCAAATTAAAAAAAATTTAAAATCTTCCTAGAACTTCGACCAAAAAAAAAAGAGGTATGAATGTGTTGAAATTACAAATCCAAGCTATTTTGATGGAAGTGATTTCCATCATGATCAATTCTTTGTACCAAACATGCAATCCCATAGAATTCAATTCCATTTCCATTTCCATGCCTCCAATTCCTATGTACCAAATGTGCCCTTAATGTGTCTTAATTTTAGGTCCTGAAGGGCTTTGGAAAGCTTTACCTTAGATTCACTTCCAAACCCATCTTCCCCCCATTTCCCAACTAGGCCTAAAGACTGATCGTTGGCTGGAATTGATATCTTGTTATATAGCTGCATTGAGGTGTATATGAAAAGACGTCAATTCATTTATAATTATGTGTTCTGTCTATTATCATATTTTGTTATTTGAAAACCTTTAGTCATCCGTAAGTTGAATGTTTGAATTGAAAAAGTTGTGAGTAAAAGGTGAACTACTTGTGTGAGATGATTTCTCTTTTAATGTTTATCATTGCAATGAATTTCTTCATTATTCAAGTTTGTTGATAAGTTTGCATGTCTGTTTAGAGTCAGGTAAATAACTTGGTTCCTGTGTCTATCACAGCCTCAGATCTTAGCATTCCAGGCCTTTACCTCGTGCATGACTTCATTAGTACTGAAGAAGAGAAGGTTAGCAGTTTTTGCCTTATACTGCTTTAATGTAGTTTTTCTTTGAATGTTTGTAATTTCCTTTCAATCTTATGTTTCTATTTCTAATTTAATTCTCATATGCTGAGTATGGTCCTTTCCATCTTCCCAGGCTTTGCTCCACGAAGTTGACTGTAGACCCTGGAATCATCTTGCAAAAAGAAGGGTTCAACACTATGGTTATGAGTTTTGTTATGATGTAAGTTTATAACCTGACAGGATATTGTTTACAATCACGGTGCACCATTACATTTTTTTCATCAAAATTGGTGCATCATTGTATTGGTTGATATGCTTGGAGTTAGAATATAGGCTATGTTTGGCAAACCTCTAAAAGTGCTTCTAGAAGCACTTTCACGCGATTCGAGACAAAACTCCTCTCACATATTTATCTGGGATTGCGTAAAATTATTTTTAAAAGCTATTTCCAAATATGCACTATATCTGTTATTTTTGCTTCTAATATTCTTACCTCCACAAGCTTTAACATAAAGATCATCAAAATCTCATTTTGCCCTTGTTAATGCTAAAACCATACCTTTGTTAGCTTGGCCACACTAGTAAAAATGAGCCAACATTTTGCACTTATGGTTTTCAATTCTTCATTAACGATTTTAGACTCAGAAGCTTCTTTACCCACGTTGTTCTTTTTTTTTTCTTTGGCTCTATTTAGCCATTGCACTGTCCATTCTAAGATCCCATCTGTAAACCGTTACTACAGCTATTAAATATTTAAACATGTTCTTTCAGTCATTTATCAAATACAAAAGCAATATCTTTCTCCTCTTCATGACGTACTGATTTTCATGATCAAACATAATATCATATTGGCGCTATTATCCTTTTTTGTGTATTTATTTTTCTAATTTTTGATGGCATTGTGCTTTTCGTTAAGTCATTGTTATTGCCCCTAAATTATTAGAATCTGATTTCTTCGAAGTCAGATAACTGATTCATTTGCTCAATTGATGTTTTCCTTCAAAGGTTTCAAGTACTACCCAAGATAAAATACATTGTTGAGTAATGTGAGAATGATATTAATTGCTTTAGGCTTTACTTTCCACTCTTATTTGGCTGTGCAGACAAGGAATGTCAATACAAAGCGCTGCTTGGGTGAACTTCCATCATTTGTTTTTCCAATACTTGAAAGAATCTCATTATTCCCATCTCTTTGGAATGCTGCAAATGTCATTTTGGACCAACTTACAGTATGCTAATTCTGCTGAACTTAATGAGATTTTATTATTTATTACAAGTTTGGTATTACCATTAGCTTTTTTTATATTTTAATGTTGTTTATGTCTGATGTTTTTAAGTGTCAATATTATGTTACAGGTTAATGAGTACCCTTCTGGTGTGGGCTTGTCCCCTCATATAGACACCCATTCTGCATTTGAAGATTTAATCTTCAGCCTTTCACTAGCCGGGCCTTGTATAATGGAGTTCAGGCGATATGCAAATGATGATTGGATTCCTAGAGTTGCTTCAGGTACTGTCACAAAAGTGGAAAGTCCAGAGGATGATCTAAATTTTATTAAGAAGGCTATCTATCTTCCCCCTCGATCTATGCTACTGATGTCTGGAGAAGCTCGATATGCATGGCACCATTACATTCCTCACCACAAGGTATATAATAATGTCATTTCCAGATTAATCATGACCACTTTCTTCTTTAATTAGCATATAACTTTGAAGATTGATCAGAAGCACCCCAATCACTTTTAGGTGTGTCGTAATCATATAATTTTATCTATAAATAATTCCATGATGGTTTTAACTGCCGCAGATTGACAAGGTGAATGATAGTGTTATCAGAAGAGCTTCAAGAAGGGTATCTTTTACTTTGCGAAAGGTTTGTGGATCTCCTTTTTTATCTTCTCTTCCTAAGAAAACTTGTTAGTCCCTTTTTAAAGAATCTATGCAATCATAAACATAAAGGAAAAATAAAGGATATTTATTGGTAAACCTTTACCACCAGTTAGGGCTGTCGATCCTGTTTTCTGAGTCACCGAAAGAGGTTTTTTTCAATTGCTGCTTCTTTTGCTTGTCATTTACTCCTTTCTTAGTGATGCCTTTTCCCTTTTACTTTCCTGTTGCTAATTTTCCTGATCTATGTTCTCCAAAACCAAGTACTTATTTGTTGCATAGTACAAGAATAACACTAAGCATGGTTCCTTTTCAAGAATTATCCAATATACTATCTTAGGTTTTTAATATAAGAACTAGATAGCTAATTTACGGATATTAAAGAAATTGGTTAGGCTACCTATTTGTATCAAATATGAATTGATTTTCCTAATATCCCTTTTTTAACCATTTTTATTATAATCACTAGTTTTTATAATGTGCAATCAATATGAATACTTTGGAGAAAAAATTATAAATTTAAAAGGTAAAGTGTATTGAGATTTTATATTTAGGACTAAAGTGAAACCTTTTATCTAACTTTTAAAATTAGACTATGTAGTATATGGAGAATCATGTATATGCCCACAGTTAATGTCTTACTATAGTATTGTCACTGGTTGCTACCATAAAGAGGTTTGGAGCCGTTAGAGATGCAATGTTGATATGCCTATAAACAGTTACTAGTAATAATTCAGTGTTATTCTAGGTTCAACTTTTCTCGTTAAAATTGGACGTTTGAAACTTTTTAACCAGGTCAGGACAGGTGCTTGCAATTGCGAATTTCCTCAGTGCTGTGACTCTCAGAGATAGGAAGGTTGGCTTTCACCATGTGAGACGAGGAATTGACAAAGCGGGCATCTTTTTTGTGGGGTCAGAAGGTGCATACTGAATAAGCTGAAGTCTGGTATTATTTATGATTCGCTTCCAATATATTGTACCAGAAACTGTGTTAAAATTTTGATTACTTTCTGACTTTATCTCTATTTAACACACACTACACTTCAAGATTACAAAGCCTATATAATAAATTAAAAGTAAAATTGTACATTTATATAAAAAAATTTGCTGATGTAAGTTATAAATAGGATCAAAGGAGCATCATGTAGTGGATTAAACATGTGCATTTGACTGCACTGATCTGAGTACATTTAATTCTATATAATTATAATGGCTTTTTATGGCCTTTATCCAGGTAATTATCTTCTCATGGATTTTGTTTGTCAAGCGTATCAAATAGACTGCAATGCTGAGAAGATTGAAGACTATGGTGCTTTTTTATTTTTAATTGGCCAAGGAATATTGTGATGCATCAGCTATTTATTTTATATTATTTGTTTCGACTTAGGTAGGCATTGTTTGTGTGCTAGAGCTTAAGTTAGTCTAAAGTAGTCCAAATACTTATCTGTTGTAGCCTTACCTGGCACAACTTCATTTTATTAAGGTCTTTCAAGGGAGTTACTCGATTTGGTACGATTATTAACCAGTAATTGTATGCTTTAGCATATAGGATCCCATCTCATTGTGGGGAGAAAGCAAATTACTCTTTATATCACGTTTGTTTTTTCAGTGAATGAGGTGAAGTATTGATTGAACTTTAGTATGTTAATTAACTTGGAAGTAAAACACATCCTCTATTTTTTTATAAAATGATAAATGCTATTAAACTGAATGGAAGATACAAAAGTTAAGAGTTCAAAAAACGAAAAAGGACATGAGATAGAAGAAAGATGATAAGGTGGAAGGGGTGGTGGAGATATAATTGTGGGCAAAAATAAAAGTACGGACATTATTCGTACAAAGTAATTATACCTGCAAATCATATTTTTCCCCCCGCCAAAGTATGGATGTAAACAGACACTTAAGAGTGAGTGAAAATGAATGGCGTGCATTTTGTACAAAGTAACAAACAAACATACATGTTGTAAACAACAAGATGTGTTTTCTCTATCTCTAGTGTGTATAAATTGAGAAAACCACTTAAGAGTGAGTGAAAATGAATGGCGTACATTTCTATATATGTAGGTAGGTAGCTAGATTGGCCCCTTGTGTGTTGTTTACACGAGCAATCATTTACAAGCAACCCATCACTCTCACATTTTCTTTTTTAACAGTCACAATGATCATCTTCTTCCCCCTAGATCTATTGTATCTCTTGTACGCTGATGTCTATGTTATAAATTACGTCTAGCTAACTCATCATAATTAATGACCCGTTTGGTATCATTTAACTGAGAGGTGAAAAGTAGAATTGAGTTTGGAATTGAGAATTGAGCCTGTTTGTTATGTAAGAACCCAGTTCTATGTAAATGTTATATGATTTTCATGGAATTGGATTTCATACCTGTCCCTATGGAACTGATCCAATTCCATGGAACTCGTATTTTTATTTCTATTATATCAATTATAATTTAAATTATTGACAATTATACCCTCCTTCTTCCTCAATGGTTCTGTCACCGTTGCCACCTTCTCCTTCATCCACCATCAACTGTTCTTCCTCGACCTTTGTTGCAGCCACTGTCTGCCCCTCTTCCTTGACCTTTGCTGCCACCATCCTCAACCACTATCATCTGCCCTTCTTCAACCTTTGCTCTATCACGATCTCCAGTGAAAGAAGGTGAGTCAATCTTCTCTATTGCGAGCTTCGATCTCCTTTGTCCTCTGGTGAAAGCTTTGGAATCCTCAGGGAGTTCGATTGTGGGCTTCAGGGTGTTTGATCTCCCCTTCTTCCTCAATCTCTGAAGCTTCGGCTCTCTGTCCTCCCTCCAGTTCCATCGCGCTTCCCCCCTTCTCCCTCCCTCCAGATTTGTCAGCATTCTTCAGATCCTTCGTGTCGATGATGAACTTGCCACCGTCACTTCGATCTCCTCCATCACCTAGTTCTCCTCTGTTTCAGTTTTGGTTTTAGTATTCTGATAATGGTGGGTGGGTGAGCACTGTAGTTCTACGTTTGGCAAGGGTAATGTTTTAGTTTGGAGAAGGGTATATTAGTCTTCTAACATTATAAATATAAATATTAAATTAAAAGAAGATCCAATTTCTTTCAGTATACGAAACATACTTTTAATCTCAGTTCCAGTTCCAGTTCCAATTCCAATTCCAATTCCACTTCCAATTCCAATTCCACTTCCAATTCTATCAAAATCAGTTCTGCATACCAAACAGGGCATAAAGAAAGAGTTGAATCATTATCTTTATTTAAAAATGGAACAAATTTTTCACTCTATGCATATTTAAGGGTATAAAAAAGGATTACATTAGATTTCAAATCGCTCTAACAATTTCTTGATTTACTAATTGATTATTACCCCTGTATTGAAGTCTTGTTTGTGTTTTATATTGCATTGCATTGTCTATAATTGATTGTGTTCAAACAATCACATCTTACACATAATTCATCACCTACGTCTCAAACTTTAGGTCTCAATGTTTTGTTCTTTTTATTTATATAACAGCCTGGTTTTGTTTGATTTTTTTGCAGTAGCTGTAAAGTACTAAATTTTTCCTTTAATAGTAGTGTGAAAGTTATTTACAATAGATGACATTATATTTGCTATCACTGCTTAATAAGAACCCTAGAAATAATTAACAACAAGCCACCTGGGTTTGAACTGGAGGAAACTGTTTAGAAGTTAAAAGGAGGGAGAGAACATATAAATATGAAAGAGAAAGGAAATGAGGGTGATGCCCCATAATGATGTGAAAAAGGGAAACGATAGAGAAGTAGCAGCTTGAATTGAAGCAAACATGTGGGGGGTTTCAATAGCTCCGCGAATGCAATCATTAGCAGTGAAGTTGTCATGAGCTTTTCAGAAGAAGAAGATTGAGTAGTGTACATGGTAGCTAATTATATTAAGTTCGATTTTTATTAAATCAAACTAAAACCCTTTTTCTCTCTTTGTTTTCTCGGGGCTTGATCTTATCTCTAAACCACTCTGCTCTTCCTAAAGATTAGAACCTTCATCATTAAAAGTGAAGCTTTATTTACTCAACTTATACACGTTTATCAACAAAAGTGTGTGTGTGTGTGTGGGATGAAATTAATTAGCACACTTAAATTGTTTAGATTTAAATCTATATTATCTCTTCTTCTTTTTTTAATATATAGTTTACTTTGTTATAGATAACTAAGATATAACTGCGCACTTAAGTATATTTAAAAATGTAAAATTTGAATTGTTAAGCTAATTTTAACGATTTAAATCCATTCACAATAATTAATTAACTACTTTGTAGTGGTATCGTTTTATAAATAGAAAAGTTTGATATTGGATCAAGAAGTTTCAATGTCAAACAATTATTGTTTATTGCCTTTCTCATCTCTTGATCATACTTTTGCCAAATCAGCCCTTCAATCCTACGCACACATGATCTCACGACTTATTATTACTTCTATTATATTTACAACTATATTATTGTTATGCAAAAGTTATATAGCTTTGAGAGGACCCGATGAAGTTATATTATTTCAAGTTTAAAAGATGGAATCGAAATTATTAAACTGAAGAGTTTTCTTTCAGCTAAAAAAATTAAGTGAAAAGTTTTCATAAAACAAATCCCCAACTTCAAAAATTAAGTGAAAAGTTTTCATAAAACAAATTAATTCTTCTATTCAATATTCTGTTCAGTCCTTATAATTCCAATTTTTTTTATAATTTTAAAAACTTTTAGTTGGAAAGATTTTATAATTTTAAATGACATCATGTAAAACAATATAATTAAAATTATCATATTCCGAATGTTTTTTTAAAAAAATAATTAATTATTTTTAGACTATCAGAAAATGAAACTAAACTTTTTTTTTTTTTTTTTCACTAAAGCATATATATCAATTCTGTTGGAGACAGTAATAAAAATGAGCTCAGTTGGATATTCGAACATTCATTTAGTATATTGGAAGGGATTAGCTTAGCACCCGTTGATAGATGGAACTAAACTAAAAGCAAGAAATTGAAGTTCTGATCCGGGCTTGACCAATGGGGGCTTCTGGTTCCCTTTTACTTTGATTCACAAAAAAGCATCGTTGATATGGCTTTTAAAAATGCAGCCCATTAGCCAGATGAAGGTTTAGTTTCGTCGTCGTCATCATCATCATCAACATCAATGTCTGGGTTTGGGTTTAAAGAGAGGGGTTAAGGCGCTCGCGCACACACAAACACAAGATATGCAGTTTCGTTCAACAAACTAACATTATCAGTGTCTCAATCACAATCTGCTTGGCGAATTACAACGTGACATGTTTGCATATCCTAAAAATGACACCCATGATGCTGATTCCAATCAGATCCACATCCATAACAGAACTGATTTCCACACCTGCAAGTGCATCAGATGGAAGCTGTTAATCCATAATCAATGTCATTGAAAATACGGAAAGTCTCTATAGTTATAACACCGACAGATGAAGCCAATATCTTACAGAACTCGTGATATTGCTGGAGCTTCCAGAAGATTCACTGGTTCCGTTTCCCCTTTCCGCCGTCGTCTTAAGAATCTTGGACAGTATTATTAATAATAACGTTCATCTGATGATGATCCTCATCATCATCGTACCTGAATGTGGTCCTGGACATGATAGCTGAGGACATGAGGGCATCTTGCAGCTGCGTCTGTACTGCATATTTCTCATCGGAGATGGGAAAGATCTCATCTGCATCAAAAAGAGCCGAGAAGTAGAATTCATCAACGAACACATCACCAGCAGTGGAAGAACCTGAAAATCCTCCCTGCATCTCTCCCCATCTCTAATTTTGGAATCCGATGGGATCCAAATGAAGTCAATATTGACAACGTCTTTACTTGTAAAACTA
Organism: Vachellia collinsii; assembly: GCA_006871305.1. Lineage (NCBI taxonomy): Eukaryota > Viridiplantae > Streptophyta > Magnoliopsida > Fabales > Fabaceae > Vachellia > Vachellia collinsii. The sequence goes on along the minus strand of QFDD01001754.1, from coordinate 16,694 downwards.
GAGTGTCTTCCCTGCGTACTGTGCAGGAAGCTTGTACATGATAATCTTTTTTAAAGTATTATCAACATACAATGATACCGTAACTACAACAATGGACAACTTGTGCATAATCATTGTAACTTTACTGGAAAAAAAACAACATACAACAATGAATCCATATATATGGAGATCTTACAATACTTGCAATTACCATTTTTAGGACTACATTATCTGTAGCAAAATGTCACACTTATCAATAACATTCATTATTAATTCATAAAAACGTTAATAAGAGCATCAAATAAAGTTACAGTCCATAAAGGCACAAATTTATTCAATATGACAAAAATGCAAACACATCTATCTTTCATGATAAACATAGTTCTCATCCACAACTTTATTTTCATAATTTGATCTTGCCATCATACCTTCCAGTGCAAGAATGAAACCTCTCTACCAGTGATAGAAATGAAACTTCTGATATACACCAATTAGGCTCCTTTAATACCTATCAGTGCAAGAATGAAACTTTTCTACCTTCATTCATTTGCTTGTGTTGGAAAATTTCCAGAAATTCCTCTATCCACCTTTAAATAAGAGATAAACTAAATATAAATTGCACCGTTATTTGATTAGCCCAACTTACCCAACTGTAAGTGAAGGGTTAGACTTGCACCTCATAGATGTTATGACTGTACACCATATGGCACAATTAACAGTGACATTTATATGAAAATCCTTGAAGGACTGAAAATGCCAAAAGCATCAAATGTAAGTTCTTGAGAGAAATATTAAATTCAGTTAGACAAATCTTTATATGCTTTAAAGCAATCAAATTGCATTTTTATGAATATATATATATATATGTATATATGTATAAGTTTAACATAATTGTTGTCTATGTTGATAGTATCAACATCAATGGAACTCTTAAAGAGCTCTAAAAGTCAAATGATTGTTTGCACAGAGGATTTTAAATAAAGGTCCTATAGTGGTTTTCGCTAGATAAGTCACCTTCATTATGTAGCATAATGGTTGTGAGATATCTGTAAGTTGATAAATATCCTTCTAGACCTCGAGAAATTAATGAAGAAGTAGATGAAGAACTATTTGGTCCGGAAGTACTAGACTTAAGTGCTATTAGAACACTAATGTATTTTCCTAATCTAACATGTTTGGCATATCATTTGTCGTTAGTCTATTAGCAGGATATAGTTTTTCAACATCACAAATACACTAAAATAGAGTGAAACTGATACGAAAGCGTACGCGGGATTATAAATCTCCCTAATGATCTTCACAATATCTCACAAAAACGCTACGAGATATTCAATCCAGAACACCTATAACCCGAATAAGCCCACAAGGTATTCAATCAAGAACACCTATAATCTGAATAAACCCACAAGGTATTCAATCCAGAACACCTATAATCCGAATAAGCCCACAAGGTATTCATTCCAGAACACCAAAGAACAAGCAATGCTTGTTTAAAAGAAACTAAATAGTTCTCTTATTAACTCTAGTCTAAAAATAGCTTACACCAGGTAGGTATTTATAACCTATATGGGTAGGATAAATAAAGATAAATGTTTGCATCTAAAAGCCCAAAAAGATATGAATAGATACTATGAGATAGAGATAAGATAATATCCTGTGCTTTCTAAATACTCCTAATTAAAACAAATAAAAATAAAAAAATAACCTAAAATTCGTCCTAAAATAACTATTTGGGCCTAAGTACTTGTTTAAGTGTCCAGCCCAAAGAAATACATCAAATAAATAAGTTAAATAAAATATTCAACAACTTGGGCCTTGAATAGGCTTCTACTAATGCAATTTTAAGCACATTTAATCATTTGGAAGCTCCCGTACTTCTCCCAAAATGGATAAAGTTGTTGGGCCTTTCTCTACATTTTTGGTTTGGGCCTCCATCTCACAAATGTCTATTATCATCACTTGTAAAGCTTACTTCATTCTTTTGCTCTTTGAACGTGTCATTGGGTTTCCAATGTCTTGTAAGGGATCGTGGGCTCTGAATGTAGGATATGAAGTAGATTCTTGATTAATAGATTCTTGATTCCTATCATTCCCTCCCTCCTGAAAAGGATTCGTCCTCGAATCTCCTACATCAAATGAGGTTAGGTCTGATACATTAAAGGTAGCAGAAACATTACCATAAGAACCAGGAAGGTCAATCTTGTAGGCATTATCGTTAATTCGCTCCAACACCTGAAACGGACCATCACCCCAAGGGTGTAACTTGGACTTCCTCTGGGTAGGAAAGCGTCCTTGTCTGAGGTGTACCCAGACTCAATCACCTGGTTCAAATACAACCTTCTTACGTCCTTTGTTTGCTTGTAATGCATATTGCTCATTTCTTCGCTCGATGTTTGCTCTTACCTTGGCATGTAACTTTGTAACAAATTCAGCCTTTTTCTTGCCATCAATGTTAGCTCTTTCATGTTCAGGTAGTACTTCTTTGCACATAAGTGCAAAATTTAATTGTCCTTTCTATAAAGCACTCTCAATCTCTCCTTTCTTTGCAAACAAACTAATTTTTTTCTTTCCCCCTGTTTCTTTACTCTTTACTCCCTTTTCCTTGTCCTCCATAATTTTATATCTCTTGTTGAAATCTTTTGCGATGCTAACTTGATCTTCATATACTTGAATAGGTTGGATAGGCAGTAAAGTAGTTTTATGGTTGTTATGCAAAAATGTATAGGAGTTCCTATAACCATCATGTCGAGATCTCTTATCAAATTGCCATGGACGCCCAAGTAATATATGACAAGCAACCATGGGCACCACATCACATAATACTTCATCAACGTACTTCCCAATGGAGAATGAGACCAAAACTTGCTTGGTAACCTTCTCTGTATGATCATCAAACCATTGCAACTTATATGGTTTAGGATGAGGAATGGTTGGCAATTTCAATTTATCTACCAAGATGGTGTTTGCCAAGTTCGTACAACTCCCACCATCAATTATCATACTGCACCTCTTTTCTTGTATGTGACATCTAGCATGAAATATATGCTCCCTTTGTTCATTGTCTTTGTCTTTTTGAGGTTGCACATGTAAGGAACGAATGTTGACTAGTGCTTCACCTGTTGTTACTCCTTCTTCAACATCAGATGCATCAGTTAATGGGGGCAGGCCTTTATATTCATCCTCACTATTTGTATGTTCGCTTTCATATTCTTCATTTTCTTTAAGAATCATAGTTCTCTTATTGGGACATTGTGCAGCAATATATCCCTTTTCATGACATCTATAACATTCAAGAGAAGCTGTATTAGCTGAAAATGAAAATCGAGAGTTAGATGCCTTCCCACCATCAAATTTGGATTTGGATTCTTCCTTGACCCTATGTGAATATGGAGATTCACCCTTGGCCTTCAAATCATCCCACTTAGAGATTGATTTAGAGTCCCTCTAGTTAGAAGATGATGACTTAGATTGTTTGGCCTTCATTCTTTTCTCAACTTTGATGGCTTTGTGGACAAGCTCCTCCTTATCTACAAATGTGTACATATCTACCTTGTCTCTGATTTCAGGCCTAAATCCATCAAGAATCCTAGTCATAGAGACTTCTTCATCTTCTTGTACCCCAGCTCTCATTTTGAGGCGATCAAGCTCATAAACATACTGTTCCACAGTCATAGAACCTTGGTCGAATAGTCTCAACTTTCTATTTAGTTCCCTATAGTGGTAGCTAGGAACATATTTCTTTCTCATTATTTTCTTTAATTTCTCCCAAGTTCGAGGTAGATGTTTCCCTTTAAGACGCCTTTTTACCTGAAGATCCTCCCACCAAATAAGGGCATAATCAGAAAATTGAAGTGAAGCTAATTTGACCTTTTTTTCTTCAGGGCAATCATTCATTCGAAAGATTTGATCAAATTTCATTTCCCAATCAAGGTAAACATCTGGGTCAGCACTACCTTTGAAAGGGGGATATTTTATTTTTTGATCAGATATATCCACACCACGTCTGGAAGTTCGTCTACTACTCTTGGTACTCGTTGATACAAATTCATCATCTTGGTCCTCCTCATTTTGAATTGATTTGGACACCTTTAACTCCTCCATGTCTCTTCTGAGTTGAAAAATTTCTTCATGCATGGTTGTCATGAATTCTTTGAATTCTCTTAAACTTGTGGTAAGCTCTTCTGTACTCATCTTTATTCTGAAAAGTTAATTTTGTAAAAAGGACAAAGTAGTAATAAGGACCTCACCACTCTACTCACGTGTTTTCACTCAAAATTAATGACACTCGTGTTTCACACTAAATTGGCTTTTAACTTAATGAACTCTCTTGCCTTTTTCCACTCAGCTTGTGCTTACAAGTATTCGGAACCGAATTCTTTGTGGGAATTCAAGGCAATATGAGTGGCACCAAGTAAGATAATTATGGAAAAAAAATTTCTTTGAACAAGATTGGATATAAGATAAATTTGAAATTTTCAAAAAAAAAAAGATTGAGCAAGTCAAATATAAGAAAGATTGAAATATGGGGTCTTAAGGAATGCAGAGATCAAATAAGAAAGATAATATTTATGAAATTTTGCCTCTATCAGATTGAGCCTCCTTTTAACTTCCTCTTTTTTTTCTCTCTCTCTGTCTTTGTTTTTTTTCCTCCTTTTTTTGATACCCCTTTTTTTTTCCTTTCTGATACTTTTTTTTTTTACGTTGCTGGCTCTTTCCTTTTATAGCAAGTTTTCTTTTGCCTCAATCTGAACTGTAACTCAAGGAGAAGAGATAAAATGAGTAAGATGGGATGATAAGATGGAATGGAAAGGAATGATACAACCCAGAATGGCAAAATGGAATGGAAAGAAAAGCTAGATGGGATGATAAGATGGAATGGAAAGGAAAATGGAACGGAAAGAAAAGCTAGATGGGATGATAAGATGGAATGGAAAGGAAGGATACAACCTGCTAGAGACAGCCTGGCTCTGATACTAAATGATACAGAAGCGCACGGGGGATTATAAATCTCCCTAATGATCTCCACAATATCTCACAAAAACGCCACGGTATTCAATCCAGACCACCTATAACCCGAATAAGCCCACAAGGTATTCAATCCAGAACACTTATAATCCGAATAAGCCCACAAGGTATTTAATCCAGAACATCAAAGAACAAGCAATGCTTGTTTAAAAGAAATTAAATAGTTCTCTTATTAACTCTAGTCTGAAAATAGCTTACACCAGGTAGGTATTTATAACCTATGGGTAGGATAAATAAAGATAAATGTTTGCATCTAAAAGCCCAAAAAGATATGAATAGATATTATGAGATAGAAATAAGATAATATCCTGGGCTTTCTAAAATACTCCTAATTAAAACAAATAAAAATAAAAAAATAACCTAAAATTCGTCCTAAAATAACTACTTGGGCCTAAGTACTTGTTTAAGTGTCCAGCCCAAAGAAATACATCAAATAAATAAGCTAAATAAAATATTCAACAACTTAGGCCTTGAATAGGCTTCTACTAATGCAATTTTAAGTCCATTTAATCATTTGGAAGCTCCCGTACTTCTCCCAAAATGGATAAAGTTGTTGGGCCTTTCTCTACATTTTTGGTTTGGGCCTCCATCTCACAAATGTCTTTTATCATCACTTGTAAAGCTTCCTTCATTCTTTTGCTCCTTGAACGTGTCATTGAGCTTCCAATGTCTTGTAAGGGATCGTGGGTTCTGAATGTAGGATATGAAGTAGATTGTTGATTAATAGATTCTTGATTCCTATCAGAAACATATTTTTTGTTATCTCAGAGGCACCATGAATATAGGTTATTATACTCATATATTTAAGTATGAAACAATCATTTATGCAGATGCTGCTTATTATACATGTTTACATGTGTAGGTGCAATTATATCAAGGGCAATAGAATGACGCTTATTTTACCAAAGTTCTTTGTTTAAGATCTTTGAAAAGGAACTGAAATTTTTATCCAGCAAATCTGTTTCATTGAAAATCTAGCAAATTTCTTCACTAAATTACTTCATGGTACAAACATCTAACTTTACAAACTCAAAGATATTGAGTGATGTTGTTAAGAGGGGGAGCCAATACATGTTATACTCCTTTTGCCTTATATAGATTTTGTCCCACTGGGATTTTGACAGGAAATCAACTCACAGGTTCAATCCCCAAATCACTATGGCTGAAGTCTAAAGCCTCTTTGTCATTAAGTTTTCTTGTTCAAATTTTGGCTTTTATTTTCCTACTTTTAACTTATGATTTGGTTTGATAAACATGAGTCCCCTTTGTCATGATGTAGCACCATTGTTTGACATCATTGTCAAATTGTGGTATTTGATGTTCAAACCATTAGTCTAATTACTTCAATTATAGTTGACACTCTTGCATGTTATGCTCTGTGTTTTTTTTTTTTTTTTTGTGGCGGCTAGTTAGGAAGGAAATCCAGGTCTTTGTCTGGCTAAATCATGTGAGACAAAGAAGTATGCTACCGTCCTCATTGCTTTTACAGCAGCATCCATGGCGGTTTCAGTATTGGCCGCCCTTATTTATCTTCTAAACATGAGAATCAAAAGGAAGAAACAAGGAGGTATTTTCTTGCTTCTTATGTCTTTGGCAGTGTTTGTGGCAACCATAATTTTGTTTTTATCATGGCTTTTTGAACTTGTAGTCCTTGTAATCCACCTTGATCAAAAAAGCTTGATTCCATATCAAAAGAAATCTAATTTATTAGAGAACAAAATTTTCTTCCTCTTCTCATGTAGCGTTTGAACTTCGCTTCATAACTTATAAGGGAAAAGAAAGAGACAAGACTTGAGAATCTACATATACTTTTTGAAAGTGCACAATATATATGTATTGAAGAAATATTGTGAACGTGTGGTTATTGATATTTTCTCTCAGAGAGGTTACTAGAATTACCAATAACTTCAAAGCTGTAATTGGCAAGGGAGGATTTGGAGAAGTTTATCTTGGCACTCTGCAAGATGGCAGAGAAGTTGCGGCGAAGTTACTTTCTCATACATCAAGGCAAGGATACAGGGAGTCTCACTCATAGGTTTGTTGCCACATTATATGCCTTAAAGCGATTTTCTTTCTTCACTTTTTCTTTTGCCTCATAGTTTTGTTTAGAAAAGAACGACTTCATAATTTTCAACAATATCCTTCAATTCATCATATTGAACTTCAAACTTCAGGTAGATTTGTTGACTGTTCACCATAAAAACTTGGTCTCTTTTGTGGGGTGTTGTGAATAAGGTGATGTTAAAGCATTGATTTATGAATATATGGCCAAGGGGAATCTGCAACAGCTGCTGTCAGGTTAATTTATATAATTAACAAAACACAAGAACTTCCTATAAGCTTTCCATTTTGCTTTTCTTGGTGTTCCCTGGCTTGAAAATAATTTTTTTTTATGTCAGATGCCTGATTTTTTTTATTTATATATGCATTATTTTCTGCACTTTGCAGATCAAAATCCAACTCTATTGAAGTGGTACATGAGCCCTGCATGTATTTTCTCTTAACGGTTTCTATTTTCCCAATCCTCTCGTTAATAATATCTATACTTACATATTGAAGGTGTATGGTGCTTAATGGAAATGCAGCATTGGGCTATTTGCATTTTGGTATTAAGCCTCCCATAGTTCACAAAGACTTGAAGACCCCCAATATTTTGTTGAATGAAGACATGCAAACTAAAATTTCTGACTTTGGACTGTGTAGATCTTTTGAAAATGAACATGATAGTCATATATCAACTAAACTAGCTAGCACATTGGGTTATCTTGATCCCTTGTAAGTATTATAGGTTTCAAATTTTTACTAAAGATCTTGTTTCGTAGATCAAATCTTGACAGGAGTTTCTTCATTTTGTGGCTTAATAGATTATAGCAGTACGATATATAATAAACAAAGTTTGGAGACTTTAGTTATAATAGTCAATTATAGATCATGAGAGTTAGCTTCGAAGTAATGGTAAATGTTGCTGCCATGTGACCTAGAAGTCATGAGTTCAAATCCTGAAAACAACCTCTCTGCTTATGGGATTAATTGCGTATATCTATCCATCCTTAGATCTAACCTAGTGGAAGCCTTATACATCGGGCCACCCTTAAACTCAATTATAGATCATGTTTAATGCTTTCAACCATTTACTTAATGCTAAAGATATGAACTGAAAGTATAGAATCACCTATCCTGTTAATGAATTTCATATGACAATGACGACAAGAAGAGATCAAACACTTTACAATTATTTCATTTTGTAGGTTTCGAGGTTCTGGAAAGTTGAATAGAAAGAGTTATGTTTACAGCTTTGGGATAATTATGCTTTAGCTAATCACGACAACCTGCAATGATGCAAGAGTCACTTGGAATCAAGATGCAATCACTTGATTGGGTCAGTCCTAAACTTAATGGAGATATTGAATCCATAGTTGATCCCAAGGTTAGAAGGAGAGTACAATACAAGTTCAGCATGGAAACTTGTAGAAATTGCCATGTCCTGCACTCAACCTAGTGCAATCCAAAGGCCTGATTAAGTGAAGTGCTGAATGAGCTAAAGGACTGTTTGGCTTCCGAAATAACCCGTGAAAGATCATAGAGCAGCACAAGAAGGTCTAGTGATAATTCTTCATTGGATGTGATGTCTCTGAATCCTTCTCATTTTGATTCATCATCATCAGGCCCACAGGCTAGATAGGCTTAGGGATTGGTATGTGTTGGAGTACTGGACATTTTATTTACTTTTTAATTCTCTGTTTGTAATGACATGTTTGGCCAGTTTTATATACAACTTATCTGCCATTGAAGTCTGAAATTGTTATATAGGTAGAACAATCTTGTGGTATATTAGCAGGTGATGGTGTGGCCTTGTTTTGTATTGCGTTAATGAAAAATGCTGGTTGCTTAGATTCTGCTAATTAAATGGTTTCATTAGGCATATAAGAAACCACATCTAACATATCAGGTCGATCCTTGGCTTGATCTAGCACACGTAATAGAACAATTTGAATGCATCTCAATGTTTGTTTGCATGCATGGAAATGGCAACCCAAAATGGAGTGAGCCTTTTGTTGGAAATATGGTGTATGGGTGTGGCAAAAAAAGAGTTGCCTCAAATAAATATTGTTAGAATATTTTTACACAAAAGAGATGTGTGCGGAGAGAAGTTGTGTCCTAATAAATTAAGTAATTTAATTTTGTTAATTCATGAATTAACATATGATATTCAATGAATCTAAAATATTTGATTATAATCTTAAATTGAAAAGGTATACTGCCTCAATAGATGTCAATTCAAATTAAAGCATCTATTCAATATTTATAAATGCCCCCAATATCATTCCATTTAGAGATCTAGAAAATGAGAGACAAAAAGAAGATTAAGGAAACCAAAAAAAAAAAAAAATAGAGAAGCATTTTGTGTCTTGCCAAATTCTGTTACTTTCTATCAGTTTTGTAATCTAGTGTTATATAGTAAAAACAATTCGTTTAATCCTAGATAGTGTCGTTTGTTAATCACTTTGGGGTTTAGGATATATCTCTTAATTGTAAAAGAAATCCTTTCAAATCAAATACTTATTTTCAGTTATTGTATGTGATATACAAAGACAAACATAAGACACATACATATTTTCACTCCTTGAATCTTTATTCTTTTCAATTTTAATATCAAACTTATTATGTTGTTTGCTACATACAAACTACTTTTTAAAGACTAAAATTAAAAATATATTGTTTTAACTTGATCTATTTGAATAAAGTGAAAATATGTTAAACATATCTATGACCCATGGGCTGGCCCATGACCGACAAATTTAGGTGTCAAGTTGTAAAATTGGAGAATAAATGTAAAACTTTATTCTATCATTTTATTTATTATATTAATAACATTTAAACATCTTTTTACTTCTAATTATAAATCATGTGACTACTACTGAAAACAATTTTCATGTTGAACTTTGCCAAAGACCGAAAATGATGATGGTGGTGGTAGTGTTACAGATGAAATACTTGATATTTTTCACCTCGTTGAAGCAGGGCCTTCTGAGCCAATTCCTAATGAAGCTCAGTCAAATTCAACTGTCCTTGAAATTAGAGATAGTGATGAAGATTGATGAAGAAAGAAGCTTATATTGTATGATTTGTGAACTTAAGTTTAAGACCTTCAGAGTATTTATTATTGTCAATATAGTTATTTAAATAATTAGATATGACTTTATATATTTTTTAGTAAGAGAATTGTATCGGTGTTAAAATTAATGTTGTATTTTTTTTTTTAAAATTAAACAGGCCTTAGGCTCGCGGGCTGGCCCTCGACCATACCTCTCAAGGGCCGGGCCCTAACCCCCAACTCTACTCTTAAATCATTGAACCGGACTTAAAACATATATTGTTGTTGTTAGTTTTCACAGGTTTTGTGGACACCTTCTCTAGACGTTGTAAGTTATTGTGAACACAAACACAGCACAAGAACATCGTAATGCGGACTCATGATGGTCTTCACGTGAACAAGTTAAAAGCATATTAAGACCCCTTGGCTCTACTGCACGTTTATTCACTATTGAGCAGGGACCAGGGGAAGTAATTAATTACTCAATACAGTGGGCGCAAAAGCTTTTCCTTGATTATATAAATATTAATTTTGAAACACATAGAATTATAAATAACTATTATCTCTTACACTTAACATTTTTCAATAGATTAAAGAAATTAATTACATTACTTAAAAATATTTACCTATTTGTATTATTATATTACATATCAGCCTATAAATTAAACAAATTAACTTAAAAAAAATGATAACTATAAATACTTTAAAACGATGTATTTAGCTTTTTTGATTTTGTGACCAACCATTGTATTAAGATGGAATGTTAAACTATTGTGCCATCTAAATGCGTTTGCAAGAGTGATGTGATCATGAAAATTCCACAACTGATAACGGTCATAATCCAAAATGAGTTTCTCAACAATCAAAGTAAAATTCATAAATACAGAATAGAGCCACACAGAAAGGGTCACCAACAATGAAGACCAAGACAAGCTCAGAGCCATCGACATTCACAGAAGTAAGCAGGAGAATCACAGTTTGACCCCAAACATACTAAAAATACGAATACGGCACGCGGTTCACAAGTTAATCACACACGGAAATTAAATCTCCAACCTAATTAAACTCAAATTCTAAATAACTATCGATCTACCGAGCAGATGGAATAAGGCCTGAATCAGAATTGAAAGAGCGCCTATCAAAGGAACTGGTTGGATTCATCCCCAAGCTTTGGGTCAAAGCCAAACATTCCTTTAGTTCAGCCACTACATGGCTTATGTCAGGCCTTTGAACTGCAAATGGTGGAGTGCAAGACATAGCTATCTCTAACAGTTTCCAAGCTGAATTGGTGCTGCAACTTCCTTCTAACCTTGAATCAATGATGGATTGGATATCACCCATTTCAAGTTTTGGAGTAACCCAATGAAGCATGTGACAAATGGTGCCATTTTCTCTAGTTATTGCTGGTTGACCTGTGATTAACTCCAGTAGGATTATCCCAAAACTATATACATCACTTTTTTTATTCAGATTTCCAGAATTCTGAAATCTGTGAAAACAATCAATTGTTTATATCTCAAAACAGATATAACTGTTAATTTGAATCATGTTAGAATCACATTCTCATTAGATAAATTAAAAAATGAATGGTTCAAATGAAACATCTTATAAAATATTATTATATTACTAAAATATAAATAAATAAATTTGAGTTGTTAAATTTTAATTTGGACTATTTACACTTGTATTATGAAATAATTTTAATTTATAAAATACGTTAACGATATTTTTATAAAGTTTTACATCTGAACCATCTATTACTTTGATCCAAAGGTGGAAAAGGGATTCTAAAAGAAGAATATGAGAGAGAAGATTCCAAGAGCATCTAGATCAAGTTGCATATAAGACTAGCAAAAACATGTGTTCAACTTTCTCATTCTAAGCAATCTTACAATCAAATTGAACCACCAAATGTGCAAACTTTGAACCCAACTAACATGAGATAATTAAATTGCAACTTATAATTTTGTTTATTTGTAGGAATATATAACTTACTCAGGATCAAGATAGCCTAATGTGCCGGCAGGACGGGTTGATACATGAGTATCAATATCATTTGCAAAAGCTCGAGATAGTCCAAAGTCAGAAATCTTAGCTTGCATCTTTTCATTTAGCAAAATGTTGGAAGTTTTCAAATCTCTATGGACAATTGGTGGTTTACAACCATTATGCAAGTAGTCCAATCCTGCATTTCCATTAATTATAACCAATCAATAATGGGATGATTGAAAAGGAAATGAGCAAAAAGAAGTACACATCTATGTAGTATGTGCTAAATAAAAAATAGTTTTGCTTACCCTGTGCAGCATCCAATGCAATTTGAAGCCTCTCATTCCATTTCAAAACGTTAGGGTTCTCCTCTGCATGATGAACATAGATAGATTTCTTTTATATTTTCATTTTGAAATTGTTCAATTTGAGAATACATAATATATATATATGGTCTAATGGCTTATGGGTAATTGGCTACATACTTGATAAATGCTGTTGAAGATTTCCATTAGCCATATATTCATAAATTAATGCCCTAACACTACGTTCTTCACAATAGCCAATCAAAGAAACCAAATGTCTGTGATGAATAACCATCAAGAGTTCTACCTGCATTCCAAATTGAACTTTATGTAGTCTCAGACAATATTTAATTTTAATGTTTCTTTATGTCACACAATCATTAATTAAGTATCTAACCTCTGATCGAAATTCTTTGAAACCTTGCATTGATGATTGAGAAAGTAACTTCACAGCTACTTGAGTATTATCTCTTAGAGTTCCATAATAAACCTTTCCAAATCCTCCTTCTCCAATTAAGTCTTGCAAATTACTAGTGATCCGGAGAATTCTGGAGTAAGAAACTGCCCGATTATTTGGTCGCAATGATTCTGCATTCTTAGAAACACTGATAACCACTGCAATATTAATTCAAATAATCATAACCATATCAAGCACCCAGACAATTGGCAAAATAATGATAATTAGCAAGATATATGGAGAGAGAGATTATTTGAAGTCTTTGTGTGAACCAATGGCTATGTTTTTCTTTTGGGCATAAACATTAGATGTTGTAGCATAAAACAAAGTATAGACTACAGAAAAAACAGAGTGATCTCCATTTGGAAGACTGGCATTTCAATCGATGACATAAAACAAAACTAATTGCAAAAAGTTGATGAAGAACACAGTGATGCTTACATCATAACAAATTAGCATATTTTTATACGTACCTTTTAATTTTTTGGTTTTGAAGATCCAAATTCCTAAAGAAACTAGGAAGATTACAGCAAAAGCAGAAACTGCAACTGCAACTGGAATAACAAACTTCATATGGTTTTTGCATGAATCCACCAGACAAAGGCCAGGATTATCTTCCAACCTAAAGGGACAAGGGAGATACATTATTGTAAATTTTGATTCACACATGCGAAGTCAGTTGAACTAGCAGTAACACATAAGGATGAAAAACCTCAATTCCAAAATTCCATATGATGACTTTTCTTCAAGAAACCTGGGAACGGAACCCGTGAGCTTGTTGCTACTCAAATTACTACAAAAACATTGCGAAATGTATTCATTTAGTAGGTGAACCTGAAGTTACAAAAGTGTGTGTGTGTGTGTGTATTATTTTATGATGCTAAATCCTAAACAATATGTAACTTACAGAACTTTTAACTTCGGCAATTCAGAAAGAAATTCTGGTATCGAACCTGACAAGTCATTGAATGATAAATCTCTGAAATGAAGCAGTATTGTACATGTTAATGAATTGTTAATATAACTTTTCATTATTAAACCACTTTATACACACACACTTACAGGGACTCTAACTCGGTAAATTGTGAAAATGAAGTGGTTATTTGGCCTGTCAATTTGGTCATGCTTAGGTTCCTGTTTGAGTGAATCATGCTTTCAATACTTGGTCATAAATATCGACATAAATTGAACATTTGAGTATCAAACATTAAAGAAAAATGAGTGACATAATTCAGAGAGTTACACCGCTGTTAAGGATTCTTCTTGTTGATAAAAACTATGAAAATGCGTATAGAACAATGAAAATATAAGGTATTAATTGTTATATGAAAGACATACATTGAGGTGACCCTAGAATTGGTGTCATTGATGCCAAATCTGCAGCCTAGTCCATCCCAAGCAAGATTTGGAACACATGGGTCTCCTTGCCAGTCTAAATTGGAGATCTTGTATGTGTACTTGATGTCCATGATAGCATCCACTGTTATTACGAATAATAAGTAAGATCTTGGAAGACAAAACCAAAATTCATGGAATAATGTTGGAAAGAAGGAACAAACAAATTTGTACCATCTCTTTGATCTGTTGGGGAAGGTAGAGGTGGTACGAACTGGTAAACCTCAAAAGCATTGAGGATTGGAGGAGCATCGGATTCTGATGTAGCCCTGATACTAAAACGAACGTTACCTTGGCTTGCATTTGGTGGAGCAATTGTTTGAGGTTCCAAGTATTCAAGAATTATAGGTTGTTGGGAGAAAATGTTTTCATCTCCGAAAGTAATATTGAGTATTCTTTTTTGACCAGGCTGAATTTCACAAAAGTGAAAATAGACGAAATATTTGGAGGACTGGTCGAGGTCTTTCCACATAGAGTCATAGTCATAGTTTAATGCATAGGAGAGGTTTAATGATTGGGCTCCGGATTTCAGCACTTCTGCAGGTAACTTGAAAGAATTGTTTGTGGTTGAAGCATCAATATCTACAGACCCATTAATCTGGTACCAATCTGGTGGCATATTGATTTTGCGCCATAATCGATCATAGATGTCATCCTTGTACCTACACTTGCATACACACATATAGACATAGTTATATTCTTGAACCCCGTGCCCTTAGTCTCATCCTAAACAATTGAGTTTTTCTGCTAAACTTGTTCAATTGACCTGACATCATCAATGCTTATCTGACCAATATCGTGGTAAAGTTATATGCTTTAGTGCTTATAAAAAGGAAAAGTATGTCAAATATTATTTGGAGAGAAAATCCCAGTTTGGAGTCAAGGAGTAACATGCAGAAACAGGAAAGAGAGGGAGAAAGTTGGAGACTTGGAGTCACCTGCTGCGTATGGCGGAACTGGTGGAGGCTACATCAAATGTTCCTCGATTGATTAAAAGTGATTGAGAAGGTGATGATGGGGTTTGGTAAACAGAATTGGTAAGAGGTCGAAGCTCCAAAGCAGAAATGAAAGGTACTCCGACAACACCTTTCACAAGGCACACATGTATTGTGTCGGTTGTGGGAGTGTGAATGATCTCACTAATGTAAGCTTGGTCAATACCTCTCAAGTCAACAGTGTCCCAGAGATTGACGCCAAGGTACAAGTCGAAAGTTGGAGTTCGATTTTGGCCGTCATAATTTCCATAAACAAAGTAAGCTCTGATGAGATAAGTATGGTGCTTGCCTTGTTTTGGTCTGAGAGTGTAACAGTTCCTTTTTCCTTCTGGGAAGCTTCTCAAGGTTTTTACAAGTTCCCCAAAATAAGGAAAACCATCAGTGTTGATCCCAGGGAGAACCGGGAAAACTGAACCGGATTCCACAAAATCTGTGTCTGTCTCATACGATATGCCAGTTTCCTTGTCCAAGTAAGCATGTCGTGCTCCACAATCGATGCTTATGAATCCTACGCAAAAGTAGTTCAAAAGCAAGGACATACATGGAGGTTTTAATAAAATTTATTTAGCATCATATTTAACATCTTGACATTAGTTTAGGTGCAGGTCAGACAGTGTGGGGTGGGGATATCGATTCCTGATTTAATTTACAACTTCACGAAAAATCAGGTTGGATTAAGGCATGCGAACACACACACACACAGCTTCAATGAAATTAACAACTATGTAAAGAACATTAACTAAAATTACCAGGATTATTCTTGTCGTTCGCGATGAGTTTCCTCCCATCTCCCTCTGTGGTCCCAACATGAGAGACAAGTTTGATGAAAACGAAACACAAGCCTAAATACAGATTCAACTTTGTTAAATCCCTTTCCATTTGATCTGATCTCTGCAAATGTAAATACATGCATAAGGAAGCTAAGTTAACCCTATCGCATCAGCTATATATTACTCATACATAGAAGATAATAAACAACTAAGAAAAAGAACAATATAGAGATGAACTAGCCAGAATTAAGCTTAAAATTTCAGCTTGAGTAGAATGAGTCTGTCTTTGAACGCGTTAGTGAGGGTGTATATAAGCACTCAGTGAATGGAATAGTCAACCTATAACAAATGGGCCTCATATTTTTTCCCTTTTCGTTGACCAAAGAAAATCAATGAACCTCTTTTGGGTGTTTTGAAGTTTTCAAATTTCCTTCCTAGTTGTTAAATGCCTATTGAGACAGAGTCACTGTTCAAAGAAGAAAGGGGACAAACGAAACAAATTGCCTTGATCAATGAAGGTATGATATCACTTAGATACTTTATTACTTGTGCCTGTACTGAGAAATACTTAAAGGATGACAATGATGATGTGCATATAAAAAAGACACGGTTTCCCCATATCAAATATTTTAAATTCTAATTTTTTTTTTTTTTTTTTTTTTTTTTTTTTTTAGGGCCCTCCTT
>QFDD01001753.1:0-30495 GCA_006871305.1 Vachellia collinsii | reverse complement strand
TACATTCTTCTTATAATTTTATTTATTGTTCAATTGTATATATGCTAAATTTGTGATTGTCATAATTAATTTCTTTTTAGTATATGTAGACATTTTAATATTTATCTTTTAATTACTTCCCATTTAGGTGTTTTAATTATTTCCCAATTTTTATTTTTTTTTAACCTTACATACCTCTCACGTCTAGCCATAAATGGCTGGACTTGATAGGTATGTACCCTCTCAAGTCCAGCCATTAAAGTGCTGGACGTGATATGATATATCTCTCATGTCTAGCTTTTAAAAGCTGGACTTGAGAGATATATGTACTCACTTCCAGCCTTCAAGCCTTTGTAGAGAGGCATAGCCTCTCTCATCCAACCCTCTTAAAGCTGGACGTGAGAGAACTTTTAATGTCTCTAGTAAAGATATCCACCGTTTGTTGGACGTTAGAAAGCCATTGGGCTGGACTTAAAAAATCCTTTTTGTGGTAGTGGCTTTGCAATTGTGAAGGTTTTGGACCTACTTTTTTTTTTTGGTCATGTATAGGTAGCTTCTTACTGAAGGTATCATATGGCATTAAATGTGAGCATTTCTTCCGGCGGGAATTTGAACTTTGGTTCGTCACATTGTAAGAAACTAACGATTTTCACCATACTCAAGGTTTGGACAAATTGATATATTGTTATTGTTATATAGGTTTCTATCCTTAATTTGGGTATTTGGCACTATTAATGGAGCTTAAGTGGGTGAATTAGGGATGACTTGTGTTTAGGAGTGTGATTATGTGAATTAACTAGTTAACTTAGTTAAGAACTTTATGATCAAGAGGTATGGTGATGAATCCTAATTTATTATATATTTTTATATCTATTATAAATATTTTATTATAATTATATGGTTTAATCGTAGTAGTTGTTGATAAATTGAATTAAAAGAATTATATAAAATAGATACTAAAAAGTCTAAATTGCGATAGTTTTTATAATTCCCTTTCATTAAATTGATTTTGCACAAATTTGTTTATCATGATTATTGTAAGAAAATTTGGAAATTAAAGTCAAAAACAAAACCGATACACACAAGCAAATATCCATGAATTTCAGTATAAAGAAATACAACAAAAACTGACAATAACATATAGGACAATTAGAACAATTAAAAACTAACTCCAAGCACAAAAAATAAACATAATATCAACAATTAAACCATAATTCAATAAATGAAGTGTTTCTAGAGAAAAAGATTCGAGTTCAAAACAATAATCCAAATAAAGTTTATTTATCATGAAACTTTATAAGCAAGTTTCTTATTAACCAAAGTTCTTATATGAATAAAGTTCTTCTCTAAATAGTTTTCATAATGCTCAAACAAACAAAAAATAGCCCAAAAATTTGAGATAAACATATCAAAAATTAAAAAAAATCATATTCCTATCAAATATAATCACACTCTCATGCTCCAATAGTTATTTCAATGATCTCCATTAAAAACAAGTAATTTCTGCATGCGTATAGACAAGAATAAAATCCAATCACATTGCCATGGGGACCATAAACGATTTCTATCTCCATGTTTGTGTAAACTGTAAAACACAAAAGTCGACCAGGTAAAATTTCAAAAATCCACAAACGATTTCTATCTCCATGTTTGTGTAAACTGTAAAACATGAAAGTTGACTAGGTAAAATTTC
Organism: Vachellia collinsii; assembly: GCA_006871305.1. Classification (NCBI taxonomy): domain Eukaryota; kingdom Viridiplantae; phylum Streptophyta; class Magnoliopsida; order Fabales; family Fabaceae; genus Vachellia; species Vachellia collinsii. The sequence goes on along the minus strand of QFDD01001753.1, from coordinate 28,823 downwards.
AAAATTTTAATATCTTTAGACATCAGCTTTTTCAAAAAAGAAGCTTTTTCATAAATTAATGTTGCTTTCTAAGCCCTTTTCACCATGATTTTGGTTGAAATGATACATTCGTTATTTATATAGCCAATGTCTAATCTTTTGCAAACTTCAATAATATTTTTCTAGTTAATATCAAATGTTAGTTATCTCGATAATTGACATCTAATCTTATCCCAACTTCAATTGACCAAATATCACCACCATTTTTATAATGTTTTAACTCGCGTTGAAAGGCGACATTGTAACTAAAATTTGTAGTAGTGAATATGTTGCTTATGTTTCATCTATACAATTCAAATTACCAACGCTCATTCTTAATATAAGATTTGGTTAACTAATTTAAGGAAATTAATAAATTACTTTAAAGTATTTATATTTATTATTTTTTAAAATTGATTTGACTAACTTGTAAACCGATACCTAATCTAATAGTTTGCATGAGTATTTTGGAAAGAGCATGTAATACGTACTATAATTAAATAATTTATTTAACAATTTTAATCTCCTCAAATTAGCCAATTGGATTTTCAATTAAGAATCTCGGATGATATAAATTATTTTCCTATCTTTTAATTGCTTATATTCCTGAGAAATGGTTTTTCTACATTGAATTATGTATTGTGATTATTAGTATGGACACATCAGCAATACTTAATGTCATAGCCTTGATAACTTTTTAAACTCATATCCTACTTGCTATCTCTTTAACTCATATGCTATAGTTATATGATACAGAAATGCATTGACCTAAACACTTGAGAAATAGATATATAATTTGAATAAAATTAATTATTTGTAATAAATATGAATTTCATTTTCTAAAATATTTATTTTTCGTCATAACTAATTAGACAACTTTTCAATGTGTGTAATCAATAGTAAATTTAAGAGACAAAAGTAAATTTGAATCTTATACATATGACCAACTACAATCTTCAATTGGCCCTTACATTAAACATAAGAGGTAGTATAACATAAGATTTATATAAATTCTACCATTAATAAATTATTTGTGATAACATTCTATAGCAACTCAATTGCAAAGCATAATTGATTAGAACTTTCACCGGATCATCCAGAACAAGGACAGGAAAAGAATATGATTTTACCTCTCTCTCTCTCTCTCTCTCTCTCTCTCTACTTCAAAAGAAATACTTCAAGGGATATGATTAATGACCCGTTTGGGAAATTGTTAGGAAAATAGCTTTTGATCAAAATACATTTTGAAAAATGAAAACTTGTTTGGATAAATGTTGTAATAGTGACTTTTGATGGAAAGTGAAAAGAAAAAATAAATCTCATTAAATAATACATATATATACATATTTTTTTATTTTATATTGTTATAAAATTAGGGAAAAATAAAATGGTAAAAAATAGGTAGAATGTTCCAGGTCGTGACTTAATATATAAAGGTCACGGTTTGAAGTATCCCAAGTCACAATTTAGAATTTTTACATCTAAGTCATGACCTGGAAAGCATTTTAGGCAGAAGGAGCTTTTTTTTTCCTTCTCTCCAGAATGCATTATGTCTAACATCTATCCCAAACACCCATGGACTTTTGCAGAATGCATTCCCAATTGGGAATGCATTCCATGCCTCCAAAATGCATTCCCAAACAGGCTACCTACCTATGAAAAAGAAGTTAAAAACATAATTATACATAAGCAATTCACAAAACCGAACATCACGCATGCAAAATCAATTAGAAGGTTTCTTCCAAAAATTTCAACTCCAAGCTGATCCAAATTTAGAACCACCAACTCCATTTCCATCCTGTTTTTAGATTTCTTGCAAGTCATCAGTAATTAGTACATCTGGATCACAAACCTTCATCTGGAATTTCCAATTTTGACTTGTTTTTTTTTCTAGAATATTGACTTGTTTACTTCATCGCTTGGAATCTTCTCACCAAGACTATCTTCTCTTGATTTCTTGTGATCTTTTCTCTTCTTCAACTTCTTTTTGCTATCTTTTTTGTCCCCAGTGCTTTCTTTGCTTTCAGACTTCTTTCTTCAAAGGCAATGCATTCAATTGTTCACCTGACATTATCCTTAGTCTGCTCTTTGTTTGTGAGCTGGTTTTCTATTTTGCACAACGAGACATTAGTGGTATCACAAAATGTGAATCAACGAAAGACACTGAGAAATGGTACTTCAATATATCATTATACAATCATAAAATTAATTAACCAGATATATTTAAGCAAAAAAAACATACTCCAAGCGTGTTCTAGGAATCTTACACAAAACAAATACTGCTAAGGATCTTCCAAATAGCAATCTTATATGGATCCCAAACAAAATAGCATACTTGATGTTAAATCAACGGACTGGGAGAATAACTCCCAACATTTTTTGCCCCAAGTATCCATTGCTTCGAGCGCATCTTGCCTCTCAAATGCTCTAAGCCACAATATTTCATGTCAAAGGCAATGTCTACCTTATTCCTGGCTAAACTACTATAGCTAATGCCCACTTCCTTTCTCGATTCAGTTCCCTTTACTAGTAAAATGACAGCATAAGGTATCCACTTTGGTAGCAAAAGCGTATCCTTTCAACAGTCTTATTTGATGAAAGTTGCCTAGAAGTCATAATAAAGGTTAAGGCAGAGAGGTCATCTACTACTTCTATCCACTTCGAATATTTTTTATGTTTTGACTTGCTAATGTTGCTGCTCACATTTTAGCCTATCGGGTTCTATTCTGTACTAGGTCAAGTTTTACCATCCTTTCTGAGGAAACTTATGATGGAGCTGGCTCCCATTCGATTTAAAAAAATGCATGAGGCCCAAGCCAATGACATGACAAAATCTTAGTTCTCTCGATGTAGTTCTAGGTTTCATGTCATGTCTGATACAAGTGTTTGAATGTGCAATGGACAAGGCTCCTTTTGGAGTCCTTTTAGCTTCTTAGCTGTCCCATATTTCTATTGAAATATTTATTTACTAATATCAATAAAAAGGGGAGTGCAAGACATAAAAGTACAATAGAAAGGCTTTTTCTGACGGGTCCCCCCCAGTAAATAGCTTCTCTAACAAGGAAGCGTTGATCATAATGGAACGGGCTTTGTCAAGCACAAGGTCTCGAATTCAAGTGCATGTGAATGTAGAAAACCCCTCTGAAAGAGTGATGGTCAAATTTGACCCAATTAGATAATCATATTAAAAAAAAGAAATAGATATTCTAAATTAAAACAGTCATAAGCTCTAGCGAATGGTAGCTATAGTCATAGCTTTATTGATGAGAAGAAACAAACCACAAATTATCTTATATCACATGTACGCATATAGAATGACACTTGAAGTTTTCTAGAGTCATCCAGGATTCAACGGATTTAAAGGCTAGTGTGCTTAAAATGATTTTTAATTATGAAATACTAAATTCCACTTCCACCTAGGGTACACTAATACAGGAATCAGGTCCGGCTGGTTTTTCTCCTCACAAATTTAATGAATAGACTTCCTTACAGGAACAAAAAACTAATATTATTTTTCTTTTAAACCATAGAAGCACTCAACAATTTATTATTTCTAACCTTTAACGCATAAAAGACCATTCAGTTTGCTGCAATGGTAGGTCTCAAATGCTGTTAACCTGTATTATCTATTTTGGTTCAGTATTCAACAATAAACCATTTTTCAACCTTACTATACAATTCTACAAGTGTAGGACACTCTCAAGGTGCAAGACCCCTTTTAAACACCTGCCAAAGGCATTAAAAAGGGGCATGGCCAAGCAAATCAAGGCAAAACAAAATGCCATAAACATATTATAAAAAACGTTTGTAGCATTTGACATGCAAGAAGTCAAACATAATGATCATTCAGGGGACTTTTGTGTTTGTTTGCAAAACCCCCAACACTAAACGCCTAAAAGATACTATAAAGTGATAATGACCATTTTGCATTATTACTTGTTACTTATAGAGCTTGGTTGTACAGTTTTCCAATGCTTGAAGCTATTCTATCAATATCACCAATATAAGTCATAAATCCTATAAGGATCCACATTGTTTATGAGCTATGAGCACGATGCAATTATATCTTAGGCTACATACGATACATGGAGCCAACTTGATTTTAAAATATTTATGCTGCTCTTCAAAGGCTGCCCCTGCCCTTTTCATCACACTTGTAATTATATGTGCCAAAGGCCAATGCATTGAATGAAGCAAAAAAACGCCAAGGCACTTCCAGGTGAGTGCCTGGTTAAAGTCAGTGCCTCTCAAGGTGCAAGAGGCGTTGAACCTTTTCAGCACCTGACATCAATGCGTTAGAGGTGAGCAACTTTGACTAACTTTCTCTTACTCAGTATATAGATTTTCAATTTAATACTCCCTCTATCCCTTATTATAAGATCCAAATAACTGAATTGCTTTGTTCAAGAAAATTGTTAATATGTAGGAAATGTACTTTTTTATTTTTTTGCTTTTCAAATAGGCCTTTACTTATATGTCAAATATGCCTATACTTATATGTGGGTAGGTAAGAGTGAGAAAAAAGATGAGAGAGAATGTGTGGAAAAAATAATGAGAGTATATTAATTAAGGGTAAAATGGGTAAAAGTGCATTTGATGTTCAGACAAACCAAAGTGGATCTTATAAAAGCAGACGGACCAAATTCAAAAAGTCGGATGTTATAACGAGGGACGGAGGGAGTATGAATCAAATTGAAAGCTATGTTCTTTAAACTTTTCTTTGACCCACCTCTCCAATTTTCAATTCAAGGAACCAAGTACCTTTAGTGTTCCTTGATCACAAAAGGATTTTAAAATACAGTATTACAAAAAGAAAAGGAAAGAAAGAAATAGACAAACCTTCACTGATGAAGTTATAGTCAAAAACAGCATGCAAAAGATGTTGCTTCAGGGAGACCTACATGAAGAAAATCTTTCATTATGATAAGTTAATAATTATTCGAGATGTTTTTGAATTTATCAAACATATCAGTAAATTCTACAAAGAGTTTGAACTATCACTAAACAACCTAGCTGGTTCAAGTTAAGAAATGATGATTTTCAAAAGGTTACATACAATGGGTAGCTTCTTAATTAACTCAGTCGCATAGTCAGCCTTGAAATCATCATGCTATCCAAAAAAATTACCAAAGTCACAGTTACTATTAATCAGATCCACTAATTAATAATTACTTCTACTGAGGAAGTTAGCAAATATGGATGGACTCAGGAAATATTAAATCTAAAAGAGGTTATGGGTGTTAGCTAATAGGTTTTTAATGGAAATCCGGTATCAATACTAAGTCTTATTTCCCTATATCTTTGATGTTTTATTCTATCTTTTAGAAGGAACATAATGCACCAGTGACAACCTTATATCTATACAAAATTCTTATATTTAAAACAATGTCAATTTTTACACAAAAATTTGCATGACCTGCTCTGATATGGGCTGTTTTTTCTTTAGAGTTATATAGTTTTATTTAGTAAAAATCATAAATCCAATATACATAGCAACTCCTTGGTATAAATATGAAAAGTGTGTCACAATCAATCAATAAATAGGTGTACTAAGGGAATAAGAGGTCATGGGGAATGGCATGAGCTCAATATTAAATGGTGGCAAGAAAGGACACCAATGGATCAAAGTGGAAATGAGCTTCATCCAATGGACTTGAGCTTTCAAAGATTTTGCACTACTTCCTAGAACGTCAAAGCACAAAACTAGGTTCCAAAGTGTAATAACTAATAAGTACTAAGTTCCAAATCCATATGATTTCAAGCATCAGTGCATGAAGCAAAACACTTAAATACATTATTACAACTTCAAAAAATAAACATCAAGAACCATAATTTTCAATAGAAGAGATACACAAACCCACATTCTACACAAGAGTGAATATAGGAGCACTTCACACATTCTTGATAAAATAATGATAACAGGATATGCAAAGAGAAAGGCAATCTTCCCTCCTTCGAATAAAGACTCAAGCATCTCAATTTAGGTCAAAATATCATCTACTTCTTTTACTTTCTAGATGTATATATACCACAAACATTTTTACATATTATGAAACACAAAGCCATACTCAATACCATAATGATAAATAAGAAAAAGGGTATAAACCATACCGCAGAAAGGAGCTGCCATGTCTTTGTATCCCAAATACGAAGATCAGTATCCAGCCCTAGAAGCACGTCATCATATGAGCTTTAGTGATGAATATGAAGATCCATAAATGCTAATACAATGGTACAAAAGAGAATGTTCTTATCAGATTGAAAAATGTTCAGTCAGCAAACTACATACCTATACTTTTTCAATTGATTATGAGCTTTTGCAACAACCATCCAAACGAATAAAAAGGGAAACAAAAATTATGAATAATAGATTAAATGGTATGACCAACAACTAAAACAATGATTTTCACTGACAATAAGACTGCATATAGCACACTATAATTTTAAAACAAACAACATAGCGATAAAAAAAGCAGAACTACCTTCTATGAAGGTTTTTAGAACAAGAAAGCTCACTTACCACATGAAGCTATAATTGGTAGGTTAGGGTGTTTGATTATGGATCTGATGCTTTTAGAGCATTTGCCAATAGAACAACCTAGCAATTTTCCTCTAACAAATTGTGCATCAATTAACATGATAAGTGCAAAATAACTCATGCAAATCATAGATAGTGATTAATATGATAAGTCAAAAATAACTCGTGCAAGAGGATATCAAATAATAATAATAACAGAAAATATATAGCAGCTCAAACCCAATGCAATTTCATCTGATAACTACCAAGAGTGAGAAAATCCAAGAAAAACATACCAACACAAAGTGTGGTTATCAAGATTCAAGATATCTTATACAGAAATAAATGCATGCAAATCCGAATAAGTCTCTTTATTACATCTATACTAAAAAATGAGTACTGCAACAATGAAATTCATTAGAATCCAAGTCCTAATCTATGTGATTTACGAAGTCATACACAAGCTGAAGGAATTGTGAAGGCATTCATATTTCTATAATGTCTAACAAAGACCTAGGTCCACATTTAATGTCTTCTCATGCAAACAGGAAATAATTGTTTGGAAAATGCGAGTAAGTAGAGTGGCTGTAGAGAGAAAGCACTGCAAAAGGTCTTGGAGGTGCTTAATACATACAAAGAAAATGTCCCTTCAGAATGTTAGGCATAAAATGCAAGCACTAGTAATGTGAAAAGTTCAACATTTACAGATTTTACTCCTCCATAGTTCTTAATAGAGTAATTCCAGGTCATAACAAGAAAAGACAATTTACATGACCACTAATGTAAATATTAAGAACTAAATCAACATTAAAATTTTTGGAATCCCACAATTGATTTATCCCCTAACTGCTACAATATGGCACTTTATTCTACCAAGTACAAGCTGCAATCTTAGTCATAGAACAATTGACAACTAGCCAATTCATATCATTGCCTAAAGTCAAATAAATTACCCTACAGAATCTATTCATGGAAGGAAGATACTGATAATCTGGTAAGATAGTAGAAGATCGAAGAGAATGTATAAGAGTATGAATGAAGAGATAGATAGGGAATGTATAAGAGATGATAGGAATAGAGAGATAGACAGACAAACAGAGAGAGCAGGAACTGAATTCACATTCTGATTATGCCAAAAGTTAAGCCATAGACTACCAAGGTCATCTATATAGCCAACAGTTTCATGTCATTAACCACCCTAACCATCTCAATTCTTAACAATAATTCTGGTATCATAATTGCTAAAGAAGACTGTTAATATGGAAGCATGGTTAACAAACCCATTCATAAATTTATATGACGAGATACTGAAAGGAATGCACATACCTGTACATAAGTCAATAGAAGCAAGGTCACCAAATCCATTCCCTACATAGATTGAATAACCACCTATATCCTCAGCCACAGCTTTGATTGGTGTCTCACGAAAATCAAGTGAAATAACAGGCCTTCGCTTAGCAGATATATCATATAGACAAACCTGGTTGAAAATTACATATTAAAAAGCGATTTAATACATTCAAAATTAAGTAGTTCTACAAGGGAGTAGATATTACAATGTTTATTTGTCTATAAATGAAATGCATGCTTTGTTCTAAATTATAATGCTAAATGCTATGCTTATGCCAGATATAGAAATTAAATGAAAAACATCATATAAAAGAAAAAATCTTAGTAACTAAATTGTGTTGCCAATGGCTTCCATAATCAAATGACATGCAGTTTAGAATATCATCCATCTGAAACCAACAAGGCTTCATGGTGAGGTTAGAATATCATCCATCTGTAAATTATAACCCTTACCAGTTACCATCGTATTTCAGTTTTCAATGATGAATGATCTTATTTCAATCTTTTTCTTGCAATGTTTTTGTAATATTCTCAATTTTCTGTAACCGAGGATGAGGGTTGAGCGAGGGGCTACAGAGTAATGAAGGGTCTAGAGAGGGAATAGAAGCATAAGAGATACCAAGGGTGCCATTTTGCAAGAAAGAGAAATGTAAGGGCAAAATGGTCATTTTAAGAAAAGTAAGGGTATTTTGGTAATTTTAACCAAAATACCAAAAAATGACCATGAGCACCAGAAGGTAGAGAAAAAGTCACTGATCAGTAATTAAGGCTCAGTTAAGGTTAAATGGACAAAAATTCCATTCGCGGGAATTTTTACAATAATTAATATTTTGGCTATTTAATGAGTTTTTAGCCAAATATTATTATTTAAATTGTCCAGAGGCCTTATTGATACCGAAGCGCACGGGGGATTTGAAATCTCCCTAGGAATCTCCACGATATCTCACAAAATTCCACGAGGTATTCAATCCAGAGCACCTATAACCCGAATAAGCCCACAAGGTATTCAATCCAAAACACCAAAGAACAAAACTAAATATTTCTCTTATTAACTCTAATATGAAAATAGCTTACACCAGATAGATATTTATAACCTATGGGTAGGATAAATAAAGATAAATGTTTGCATCTAAAAGCCCAAAAAGATATAAATAGATACTATGAGATAGAGATAAGATAATATTCTGGACTTTCTAAAATACTCCTAATTAAAACAAATAAAATAAGAAAAATAACCTAAAATTCATCCTAAAATAACTACTTGGGCTTAAGTACTTATTTAAGTGCTCAGCCCAAAGAAATACATCAAATAAACAAGCTAAACAAAATATTCAACAACTTGGGCCTTGAATAAGCTTCTAGTAATACAATTTTAAGCCCATTTAATGATTTGGAAGCTCTCGTACTTCACCCAAGATGGATAAAATTGTTGGGCTTTTCTCTTTAGTTTAGGCCTCCATCTCAAATACGTCTCTTATCAACATTTGTAAAGCCTCATTCATTCTTTTGCTCTTTGAACGTGTCATTGGGCTTCCAATGTCTTGTAAGGGATCATGGGCTCTGAATGTAGGATATGAAGTAGATTCTAGATTAGTAGATTCTTGATTCCGATCATCCCCTCCCTCCTGAAAAGGATTCGTCCTCGAATCACCTGCATCAAATAAGGTTAGGTCTGACATATTAAAGATAGCAGAAACATTACCATAAGAACCAAGAAGGTCAATCTTGTAGGCATTATCGTTAATCCACTCCAACACCTGAAACGGACCATCACCCTTAGGGTGTAACTTGGACTGTCTCTGGGTAGGAAAGTGTCCTTGTTTGAGGTGTACCCAGACACAATCACCTAGTTCAAATACAACCTTCTTACGTCCTTTGTTTGCTTGTATGGCATACAGCTCATTTCTTCGCTCGATGTTTGCTCTTACCTTGGCATGTAAATCTGCAACAAATTCAGCCTTTTTCATACCATCAATGTTAGCTCTTTCCTATTCAGGTAATGGTAAAATATCAATAGGAGTAATAGGGTTGAAGCCATACACAGCTTGAAAAGGAGAAAATGATGTAGTAGCATGTATTGTTCTATTAAAGGAAAATTCTATGTGAGGCAAGCATTTTTCCCAATTCTTTAAATTCTTTTGAATGATCGCACGTAGTAATTGGGTTAGTGTCCTATTGACAACTTCTGTTTGTCCATCTGTTTGAGGGTGTGCAATAGTCAAAAACAAAAGTTTAGTTCCTAATTTATTCCATAACATTCTCCAAAAATGGCTAAGGAACTTAACATCACGATCACTAACTATGGTTTTAGGTAACTCATGCAATCTAACAACTTCTCTAAAAAGCAAATCTGCAATATGTGTGGCATCATTTGTTCGGGAACATGCAATGAAGTGTGCTAGTTTACTAAATCTATCAGCAACAACAAAAATGTTGTCCATCCCACCAAGAGTCCTAGGTAGCCCAAGTACAAAATCCATAGAGATATCAACCCAAGGGTGTGTAGGAACAGGAAGGGGTGTATATAAACCATGAGGTTGAATTTTAGATTTAGCCTGCTTGCAAGAAATGCATTTATCACGCATAGATTATACATCACGCCTCATGCAAGGCCAATAAAAATGTTCATTTAAGATATCTAATGTTTTAACTACACCAAAATGGCCCATGAGACCACCACCATAAGTTTCTTTCACAAGCAACTCACGAATAGAACACTTAGGCACACAAAGCTTATCACATTTAAGTAAGAATCCATCATGTCTAAAGAAATCCTTAAAGCATGATTTTTCACAATTATGCCAAATTTCGCTAAAATCAATATCTTTCTCATACAATTCATTTATCATTTCAAAACCAAACAGTTTCACATGTAAAGAAGTAATAAGAGAATGACGTCTAGATAATGTATTAGCTACTACATTTTTTTTGCCTTCCTTATACTTAACCACATAAGGGAATGTTTCAATAAACTCAAGCCACCTAGCATGCCGTTTACCAAGCTTACCTTGGGATCTTATAAACTTCAAACTCACATGATCAGAATGAATAACAAATTCCCTTGGCCACAAATAGTGTTGCCAAGTTTGCAAAGCCCTAACTAATGCATAGAGTTCCTTGTTAAAAGTAGCATAATTCAATTTAGCCCCTGTTAATTTCTCACTAAAATAAGCAACGGGCTTAGAATCTTGCATTAGAACAGCCCCATACCAATGCCAGAAGCATCACATTCAATTTCAAAGGCATTATCAAAATTAGGCAAACTAAGAAGAGGAGCACTAGTTAGCCTTTCTTTAAGAATGTTAAAAGCAAGTTTATGCACATCAGTCCATTTAAAAATAACATGCTTTTTCACAAGTTCATTCAAAGGAGCAGCAATTGAACTGAAATCTTTCACAAACCTTCTATGAAAACCTGCTAAACCATGAAAACTCCAAACTTCACTTGTGTTTTGAGGTCTAGGCCATTCTTTAATTGCTTTAACCTTATTTTCATCAACACTAATTACCTTAGAACTAATCACATAAACAAGAAATACAACTGACTCCAAACAACAAGAACACTTTTTAATGTTGGCATATAATTTGTGCATTCTCAATGTATCAAAGACAGCTTTCAAATGTTCAATATGCTCATTTAAACTCTTGCTATATATTAAGATATCATCAAAATAAACTACCACAAGTTTTCCTATAAAAGGTCAAAAAATATGATTCATAAGACTCATAAAGGTACTCGGTGCATTAGTTAACCCAAATGGTATGACCAACCACTCATAAAGTCCAAATTTAGTTTTTAAAGCAGTTTTCCATTCATCCCCTTCTTTCATCCTAATTTGATGATACCCACTTTTCAAATCAATTTTGGTGAATAAGCAAGAACCATATAATTCATCTAGCATGTCATCTAGTCTATGAATGAGATACCTATACTTTACAGTAATTTTGTTGATTGCCCTATAATCAACACACATGAGTCACGTACCATCTTTCTTAGGTACTAAGAGTACAGGGACAGCACAAGGACTAAGACTTTCCCGCACAAATCCTTTATGTAAAAGGTCATCAACCTGCTTTTGGATTTCCTTAGCTTCCTCCGGACTTGTTCTATATGCTGGTCTATTTGGAATGGAACATCCGGGGAAAAAATCAATGCGATGTTTGATCCATCTTAAAGGAGGTAACCTATCAGGTATCTCTTCGAGGAATAAATCTTCAAAATCTTGCAACAAAGAAAATATACAGGTAGGCAAAGAAGGATCAACATCGTTAGTAGATAAACAGACTTCTTTGCACATAAATGCAAAAATTAATTGTCCTTCCTCTAAAGCACTCTTAACCTCTCCTCTTTTTGCAAACAAACTAATTTCCTTTTTTCCCTCCTTTTATTTTCTCCTTACTCCCTTTTCTTTTTCCTCATTAATTTTGTATCTCATATTGAAATCCTTTGCAATGCTAACTTGATCTTCATATGCTTGGATAGGTTGGATAGGCAATAAGGTAGTTTTACGGTTGTTATCCCTAAAGGTATAGGAATTTCTATAACCATCATGCTGGGATCTCTTATCAAATTGCCATCGACACCCAAGTAATATATGACAAGCAACCATATGTACCACATCGCATAATACTTCATCAACGTACTTTCTAATAGAAAATGAGACCAAAACTTGTAGGGTAACCTTCTTTGCACGATCATAAAACCATTGTAACTTATACTGTTTAGGATGGGGAATGGTTGGCAATTTCAATTTATCCACCAAGATGGTGTTTGCCAAGTTTGCACAGGTCCCACTATCAATTATCATACTGCACCTCTTTTCTTGTATATGACACCAAATATGGAATATATGCTCCCTTTGCTCATTGTCTTTGTCTTCTTGAGGTTGCACATGTAAGGAACGAATGTTGACTAGTGCTTCACCGGTTGTTACTCCTTCTTCAACATCAGATGCATCAGTCAATGGACGCAGGCCTTCATATTCATCCTCACTATTTGTATGTTTGCTTTCATAATCTCCATTATCTTTAAAAATCATAGCTCTCTTGTTGGGACACTATGCAGCAATATGCCCCTTTCCATAACATCTATAATATTCAAGGGAAGATGTTTTAGTGGTAGATGAGAATCTTGAGTTAGATTCCTTACCACCATCAAATCTGGACTTGGATTCCTCCTTGGCTCTATGTGGATATGGTGATTCACCCTTGTCCTTAAAATCCTTCCACTTAGAGGTTGATTTAGAGTCCCTCCATTTAGAAGATGATGACTTAGATTGTTTAGTCTTCATTCTTTTCTCAACTTTGATGGCTTTATGGACAAGCTCCTCCTTATCTACAAATGTGTACATATCTACCTTGTCTCTGATTTTAGACCTAAATCCATCAAGAATCCTAGTCATAGAGGCTTCTTCATCTTCTTGTACCCCGACTCTCATTTTGAGGCGATCAAGCTCATAAACATACTGTTACATAGTCATAGACCTTGGTCGAATAGTCTTAGCTTTCTATTTAGTTCCCTATAGTGGTAGCTAGGAACATATTTCTTTCACATTATTTTCTTTAACTTCTCCCAAGTTTGAGGTAGATTTTTCCCTTTAAGACACCTTTTTACCTGAAGATCCTCCTACCAAATAAGGGCATAATCAGAAAATTGAAGGGAAGCTAATTTGACCATTTTTTCTTCAGGGAAATCATTAATTCGAAAGATTTGATCAAATTTCATTTCCCAATCAAGGTAAACATCTGGGTCAGCACTGCCTTTGAAAAGGAGATATTTTATTTTTTGATCAGATATATTCACACCACGTCTAGAAGTTCATCTACTACTCTTGATACTTATTGATACGAATTCATCATCATGGTCCTCCTCATTTTGGATTGATTTGGACACCTTTAACCCCTTCATGTCTCTTCTAAGTTGAAAAATTTCTTCATGCATGGTTGTCATGAATTCTCTGAGCCTTGTGGTAAGCTCTTTTGTACTCATCCTTAATCTGAGAAGTTAGTTTTGTAAAAAGGAAAAGCAATAATAAGGACCTCACCACTCTACTTACATGTTTCACTCAAAATAACTTTAAATGACACTTGTGTTTCACACAAAATTGTCTCTTAACTAAATGAACTCTCTTACCTTTTCCCTCTCAGCTTGTGCTTACAAGTATTCAGAACCAAATTTCTTTGTGACAATTCAAGGCAATATGAGTGACACTAAGTAAGATAACTATGGAAATCAATTTTTTGAACAGAATTGAAGATGAGACAAATTTAAAATTGTCAAGAAACAAGATTGAGCAAGTCAAATATTAGAAAGATTGAAATAGAGGGTTCTCAAGGAATGCAGAGATCAAATAAGAAAGATAATATTATGAAATTTTGCCTCTATCAGATTGAGCTTCCTTTTAACTTCATCTTTTTTTCTCTCTCTCTTTCCACCGTCTTTTTCTTTTTTTTCCTTCTTTTTGATACTTTTTTTTTACTTTTCTCTCTCTACGTTGCTGGCTCTTTCCCTTTCTAGCACGTTGCCTTTTGCCTCAATCTGAACTGTAACTCAAGGAGAAGAGCTAAAATGAGTATTACTTTTTTAATTTTTTTTATTGTAAAGAAAAAAACAACTAATGCGGAATATAGAAGGATTGATGAAAGTATGATGTAATGGAATGAAGGATACAATGGAATGGAAAGAAAAGTAAGATGGGATGATAAAGTAAGATGCAATGGTGGGATGATAAAATGGAATGGAAAGGAAAGATACAATTTGTTAGAGACAACTAGGCTCTGATACCAAATGATACGGAAGCGCACGGGGGATTAGAAATCTCCCTAAGAATCTCCACGATATCTCACAAAACACTACGAGGTATTCAATCCAAAACACCTATAACCCGAATAAGCCCATAAGGTATTCAATTCAGAACACCAAAGAACAAGCAATACTCATTTAAAGAAACTAAATAATTCTCTTATTAACTCTAATGTGAAAATAGCTTAAACCAGATAGGTATTTATAACCTATAGGTAGGATAAACAAAGATAAATGTTTGCATCTAAAAGCCCAAAAAGATATAAATAGATACTATGAGATAGATATAAGATAATATTCTGGACTTTCTAAAATACTCCTAATTAAAACAAATAAAATAAAAAAAAATAACCTAAAATTCGTTCTAAAATAACTATTTGGGTTTAAGTACTTATTTAAGTGCCCAGTCCAAAGAAATACATCAAATAAATAAGTTAAACAAAATATTCAACTTGGGCCTTGAATATGCTTCTTGTAATACAATTTTAAGCCCATTTAATCATTTGGAAGCTCTCGTACTTCTCCCAAGATGGATAAAATTGTTGGGCTTTTCTCTACATTTTTGGTTTGGGCCTCCATCAACACTTGTAAAGCCTCCTTCATTCTATTGCTCTTTGAATGTGTCATTGGGCTTCCAATGTCTTGTAAAGGATCATGGGCTCTGAATGTAGGATATGAAGTAGATTCTTGATTCCTATCACTCATAAATGTAATGTTAAAGTGGCTAAAAATAGTTTATAGAGTGCCCTAATTTATAAAATTGTTTCCAACATATAGTCAGAAACAGTTTGCCTGAACGACAGTACAAAGGACCAAAGATTGCCTGATTAGGGTTTTCGGTAGAAAATTAATTAAGGGCATTATGGAATGAGTTTTGAGGAAAGAAAAATACCCTAATTTGAGGGCCTAATATGGCCTTATTGATCAAAAAATTCTCGAAAAACATTTTCGGTGGACGAAAATCGAATAAAGGGTATTTTTGAAAAAATGGAATTGTGGGGACAAGAATGAGCCACTTCTCATCTTCTTATTAAAGATTAAGAGAAAAGAGAAGATATTTAGCTAGACAGAAGATTTTATCAGTGTAAAGTTTCCCTGGCAGTGCAAATGGGCCCCACAACTCATTAATCACATGTGGGCAGAATTTTTTAAAGCTTCCAGCCCTCCCAACTCTCCATTTTGTGCTGCACCTTCAGAAAAGAGAGAGAGAGAAGATGTGGAGGTGAAGAGGAAGCAAGAGGAGGAAGAGTTCAAGCCAAAATTCAAGGTAAGGTTATGGTTTATGCTTGAAACCTTCTATAGAATCTATCTAGGACCTCTACTCTTCCATTTAATCAATTTAGATTCCTTCAAAAATGGTTGAGTGAGCTGTTATAAAGATCAAGCTTAAAGGTTCTAGTGAGAGAAAATGAGAAGGAGTAAGAATTGGAAGTAGCAAGTTCTATAAATCAACTCTTTGCATGTTTTGTGACTTGTTGCTATCAGGTTTGAGTTGATTTGAGTATGTAATGAAATTTTGGCATTCAAACCTTCCCCATGGCTACTAGACCAAAATGATGATGCATGAATATGCATGTGTTTATGTTATTTGATGATTGGAGATTGGTGTAGAAGTGGAATTATGCATATGTGTGCAAAGAGATGTTGCAAAATTCCATTTCCTTCCATTTTTGGTAAATTTCGTGCAGCTGAGGTTCAAGGGTGAAAGAGTGTGATTTTGGATGTTTTGATGCTTCCATTAGATTCATAAGGCAAAATTGTGTAAGGTAGAAGTAAGAACACAATTTTGGAAGCATTGAAATTTCAAATAGCACAATGAGAAGTTAAAAACTTTAGTTGTTCAGTTATGAGAAACTAAGGATTGTATTGGCTAAGTGTTGATGCCAATTGTGTTATGTCATGTGTACGGGTATAAGTTGCGAAGAAGAAGTCACCAAGTTCAAATGAAAGCCAACTCAAAACATTGGAAAATCTAAGTCAAGTATAAGGTAGAAAAACATCTAACTTTCGCATCTAAATTGCAATTGATTGTTGTTTATGTTATTTGCTATGCTTATGTGTGGTTGTAGCCACCTAATATGTAAATCCTTACTCGTAAGTATGCATGATTGTAGCTATACAATAATTGCCTTGGCCTTGTGCAATTATGATTATATAAGTAAGGTTTTGTCATTAGTGTCATGGCATGTTAGTTTATGTTCAATAAATCATGCATATTGATGTTCTAATTAGAAATAATTGCTACTGGGATTTCTTTGAAATCTCACCCTTTCCAATTATAACCAATAAGCACAAATTCAAAGAGCAAAGGCAAGAAAATCCAAGAGTAAGTGATGATGACTTCCATGAAGTTGGAATTTGCACATGTTGGGTTACACATGACTTTTGATGTATGTCCAAGTGGTTTTTGTGCAAAGTATGAATAAATGTAAATTAAACCCCTACACTAAATCATTTTGGTGCTATGTGATGTAAATAAGTGTGTGATGAGGTGAAATGCATGAAAAAATGAAATTGAGCATGCAAATTGGCTAAAAAAGGGTTCAAAGCCCTAATTGGGACAAAATAGGATAATTTGAGTAAATGGAATCCAATGGCCCTGAAATTTTGCATGAAAATAGATCTTTTCACAAGATTTCTATAGAGTCCTAGATTTCTTGATTTGGAGTTATGTGTAAAAAGTTATGCATTTTACAAGTTCAGTAGAAAACCAAAAAATTTGACAGTAGAAGTTCACTCCGGTGAAGTTCAGAGTTCGCTGCGGCGAAGATGGTTAGAAAGGCAAGTTTAGAAGGGTTCGCCACAGCAACTTAAAAATTTGCCACAGCAAACACAGTCAGAGAGGAAATTTTTGGTTAAGGTTCGAAATGTTCACCACAGCGAAACCTGAAGATGGCCGCGGCGAAGTCTTTCATTTTGACCATTTGAATAGTGGAATTTCACATGGTTGAAGGGGATGTTTGAGCTTTAGCTTATCCCAATGAGTATTTTTATCCTATAGAGAATTGAATAAGCTTTAATTAGAGACTTAAACCACTTGTTTGAGATTTTTCTAGAATTAATTGTGAATTTTCAAAGTTGTGCCAAAATTCCAAGCTTTTAAAGGAATAGTAACTCAAGTGGGAATTTTTGAAATTCACATAAATGACTATCTAGCTAATATAATGATCTCAAGTGGTTAATTTAAAGTCTCTAATGAGTAATAAAGGTTAGAAAGAAAAGGTGTTACAGTTTTCACAAGTTTCTACAGATTCATTATGAAGAACCTAAGAATATGAATGTGCATATGCAATACACGGTTAAAATAATAAACCAGAATTTTCATGCAGAAGTTCATGCCCTAACATCTGCTGCAGTAAATGATAATCTTTAAAACACAAATATGATTATATTGTAATGGTTATTTTAAGATTATAAGGGATACCAATCATCCAATAGTTCAAAACACTGTTTTTAATGTCCTCCATTCATGCTAGTTCAATCATTTTGCAACATTAAGGGAACTATATTTTACTTTGCTCCCATATTTTCCACTCTTAAAACCCTTCTCTATAAAAGTTCATGAAATAAATTATTTTAAGGGTTTTGATACATGTTTGGTTTAGTTAATTTTTACAGCTCATATGCCATACTTATATAAATTGGAATGACTCACCCTCCAAAGAAAGCATACTTCTCACTTTCATCGACCTTGCATAATGAGATGTTACCACCAGCACATACATTCCAAGTTGAAGAATTACAAGAAATAGACTCCGAAGATGAATTGGTCACTTCAAAGGACCTTACACTTGCATTTCCCTTGGTTGTGCAGGTAAGTAAAGTACATGACCTAAAAACAGAAACTAAATCTGAATTACTACTTCTAAAGCTATAGATAAAGAAAGATATATAGCTAAGACACACTCACTCAGGCATACGTTTGATGTGAACATCACAAGCAATTAATAATAATCATGCGAGCATGAGCAAACAACCAATGCACAACCAATATGAAAGCCAACAAACTTTTTGACTTTCAGAACATGAAGATAATGAGTAAATGTGTCAAACTTAAAACTAACAAGAGAAGGAAAAGGAAAAAATAACACAAATTCACTTTGTTAGTCACTTTTTAACTAAAAATTGGCAGCCCAATGCACAAAGCTCCCAGTACATGACATATAGGGAGGGATAGATGTATGTAACCTTATTGCAAAGAAGCCATTTTCAAGATTTGAACCCATGACCTCCAGGTCACATGGAACAAAAAATGCAAGCATAGCAAACAATTCTGAACAGTTAAATGACAGTGGTATATATAATACCCAGAAGCTAACTCCAAATTTTTCTTCGCAAATAAATGCAATCCAACAAAAGCATTTTCTTTAGACCGAAAATCTGTACCATTGGAATTTAACATTGCAGCCTATAGATCTCCATTTATAGGGTTCAGAACCTCAACCTAAAGTGGATATGCAAGATTAAAGCACTTAAGAATCTAACAATATTGATTGAACACCAAACCAAGTTAAGGAACATTCAATGATATTATGAAGGAACTTACCCGACCATTTTTCCTCGCTACAGGTACAGCTAATAGCTGCAATGCAAGAAAAAAAAGAAAATAATGAGAGAATGGTAATTCATGTTTCTCCTTTGTACCTTTTCAAAAAGCACATAGCGGGTCAACCTTGCGGTGAGTGATAGTAACGGCTGAGACGCAATTGGAGGAGTCTGGTTCACCCCATCCTTCAATGACATGTGGAACTCCAGCTTGCTTATCATGGGCTTCAACAACTAACACAAACAAATGGACCAGAAAGCGAATCAAAAGAGTGAAGCAAAGCAAGATGCGAATTTGTAAGAGCCAGGAGATTATCAGTGCATAAATATGATCAATTAATCACCTTTAATGAGACCAAGAGCGTCGAAGGTTAAGTCCCGAAACGGAGGGCAACCTGGGCAGTCAATAGTGGTGGTACGCGGCATCGTTCACGGTGCCGCCAGGAGAAATTTTCAGTTCAGACGCGTCTAAAAGTAGTCCTTTGGGTTCGGTGGAGGTTCGAGAGTACCTTGCTGCTAGGCTTTTCTTAAGTCGAATGAAATTGGAAGGAAGACAAGCATTTGCTAGTTTTGGATCCTCTACGGTTTGGGCGCCAATCCCATGTATGATGTTGAAAGAATTTAGACCGTTCGTATAGTCTACAGAAGAAATCATGCCACCTGTTCTAAAAATCGAATTAGTTGAAAAAAATTTGAAGATCGCGTAGGAAATTATTAATTAATAAAAAATAATCATATATCAAATACAATTTCTATAATAAATTATTTTTATTTTGTCCTAACTTTTATAAGTAAGATTTTTTTAAGTTTAACAAAATTATTCTCAAATTTTAATTATTAATTTTAATTAAAAATAATTAAGATATTATATTTATTATAATGTTTATTTTAATTGAAAATAGTTATAATAATAAATTTTGATTGTAAATGAATTTCAAGTGAGTTTTCATTATTTCTAACTAATAATCTTACCAGTTCCCACATTTACAATTGTGCTTTTTAGATTTCATGACAAAGCCTTATATTTTTTAATATGGTTATATATATATACACACACCCAGACACTAATGTTGATATAATGCTTCAAAATTTCAGCTCTAAACTATCTTATAGGATAAGTAGTTATACACCCTATTTTTATATATGCAAATGGGGATATATCCAATCTAATACCAACTTGAGGTTGGATTGATAGTCCATGATCCAGGACCTTAATGTAATTTTATCTTTTTTTTCTCCTCTATAAAAGTAAGATTTCAACCTAATAATACAATTAACAGAATTAAAAACCAGTAATCATCTATACCTAAAAAACTATAATCATATAAAATTTATCCCAAAACATTAGCACATAAGCATAAATCTATGATCTCCAATATTTAACAATAATAAAAGGATTAATATAACCGTTGTTCTTCAAGTTTCAAACCGTAGATTTTAGTATGTCAAGTTTCATTATTTTGAAAAATTGGTTTTATAATCTAATAAAAACTTGAATAATTTTTCCACTTAAAGGATCAAAATCTATAGCTTGAAATTTGATAGACTAAAATGAAAATGATGACAAACTTAATATATCAAAGATTGTATTAACACAAGAAATAAATATAGTCACTCGAGGGAAATAGAGACAAACACAACGAAAGATTTGCAAGCTTACAGACTTATCACTTAAAACTTCAAGATTTTCTACTTAAATGGCAAGAAGACATTGATATCACCATACATTGTCATGAAAAAGACCCTTTCGTAAAATTATTTTGAAGAATGATGTAGAATATTTATTGCACTTTATTTTTAAAAAAAAAATTAGTGAGAGTTAGCTTTGTAATTGAGAGAATGTAAAAAAAATTCAGGGATAAACCTTATGAGGTAATTTGAAGAGTGCAGGTTACTAAGTGACACAATATTTTTAGTGATTTGCCACCATGATAGAGATCCCTTACTTTGTGTTTGGGGACTAGATGCAGATGTAGGACACATTTTTGTCTAAACCAAAATAAATTGATCGTGTGTATTGATTTCTTTTTTTAATTAATATTTGAAGTCTAATTTCTTATTGAAATCAATATCGAGCATTAACTGGAAGTTTGATATTTTCAAAATCGACAATAATTATTGAACAAAGAATAGGTTATTTAAATAAAACTAAGTTTAATGCTTTTTTGGATTAACTTTAAAGTTTCGCAGTCGCAGCAATTGCATTAAAGTAAATATGTGATTTGTGACAAAGAAATAATACATTTTGAAATATATTATTGTTTTCAAGACAAAGATATAATATATTTTGAAGTATATTATTGTTTTCAAGATAGCATGAACAATCCAAAAATATATTTTTGCATCAAAGAAAATATAATTAAAATCATTTTCTTTTCTTGGTGTGATGTACACATTTAATGTCCGATAGTGCATTAAACATGATTATTATTATTTTTTACTTAAATTATTCCTCATATTTTTTTGAAATTAAGTGTGGTTACAATGGGAATGTTAAATTCAAAACTTCACCTCTTTGATGTACAAAGAGTCTTTATTGTAGCAGAGGCTGATAAAATCTTTAGTTTAAACTAACATCAAAGTAGAATTAAAATAAAAGTAATGGGAATGAAAGCAGGTAAGAAGAGAAGCAAAATTGCCACAAAGAGTCCCATATCTTTTAAACAAAATGGTCAAATTCACAATGAAGGGCAAAAAAGGAAGAAAAGGAAACAATTACCCACGGAGAAATGTCAAATTCACAATGAAACAATTATCCACATTTAGTACTCAACAGTTTCTCAAATAAGATTATATCTCTAATAGAAATATATATGTGTTTAGAAAAAAGAGGTTAAAGGCAAATTATAATAAGCAGAGATATTGATTAAGAAACAATGCAGATGACCAAAAAAGAGTCAAAAGGAGGGGAAAACAAGAAATATATTAACAAATTAACATGCATCGATTAATGGTCAATTCAAGAATATAAATTAACCGTAGTTAAAGTAAATATATTAACAAAAAGTCTGCTAAATATCTGTACCAAGCATCTACTGTAGAAAACCAACAATAAGAAACTCATTAGCTTTTGGTTTGCTCAAATTGTACCAAAGAAACCCAAAAGAAAAATATTTACATCTGCACAAGTAAAAGAAAGAGGCATATAACCAACTTTGAGTCTAGTTAATAAGACTAATTTCTTACAATATAACAACTAAAGTTCGAATTTCAGTTAGGAGATATGTTTACATTTAGTACTTAATAGTACCTTAAATAGAATTGTCTCTAATAAAAAAAAATTCATGTGTTTAGCAAAAAAAAATTGAAGGCAAATCATATGCGAATGACCAAAAAAGAGTGGAAAGGGGGGGAGACAAGAAAAGAAAAAAGACGCCACTGAAGCAAAATCAAACCAATCAATTATTGTATTGCACCGGAGTCATGAGTGTCATGGACTCAAATGTGGAAATTGTAATAGCTGATGACAAAAAAATCCACGAGTTGCATAGAGAGTTAAATAATATATATATACACACGTGTATATATATAAAGTGGTGTGACAATATATAAGATTGTCAGTGCAAACAAAAATTCGAACATATGACAAAAATTTTCACAGATAAAAATGTCAGAGATGAGCTAGTAAGCATGTCTTTCAAACTCCCCAAAGCTGCATATTGTGCAAGAGTTAACGTCAAAACAACTCAAGAGAATTGAAAAACAAAAGCAAAATAAAAATCTCCACTTAAGATGATGTCTTCTATTTAGATAATAAAAAGGATTACATGCCAGGAACATCACTTCAGGTGATATGTCCCTTGGATGTCAATTCTAGGTTATCAGAAAGCATATTTAGGAGTCACCCACCACAAGAATAAAGACCAAACGTTGTTCAGTTTTTTGTCCATGGATGCATATAAATACAACCAAGATAAAGTACAATTTTCTCTTGTAAATTGAAGAAAGAAAAAATTGTGCTGACTACTAATTAAACAAAGACTAGAAACTCTAGACCAACAATGTTTGACTTCCATTCCTAAAGAATCTGCAGATCTAAACCTGTAGAGAAAATGTTTACCCCTTAGATTGTAAATGTGGGATTTATTACCTAATTTGATTAGATTAACTACGTAGGTTAATATGACATTTTTTTCTAAAACACTCTAATAATATTCCTTAATTCTCTTTCTCTCTTCCTCCCTCGTTCTTGATTATTGTTGAGGGATCATTAAATGGGGTAATTTAGAAAAATAAATTGATAAAAATTAGATATAGATCCTATATTTAATACCAAGATCAAGTTTCCAATTGGTCATACATTAAGGAATGGAGGAGTACAACACTCAAGAATTGTAGTCCGTGTAAGGAAATTAAAGAGGATGCTCAATAAAAATATGAAGTATTTAAAAATAAGAAAAGTATAAAAGGGAGAAATAGAACATGTAGGAGATATAATAACCACCAACCATAACATGTATTAGAACATTAAACACAAGAAACGCATAAAATGTATTAGAACATTAAACACAAGAGACGCACACAAGTAGATAGAGAATTATTATCTAAATTATACCCAAGAAAAAGATGAGGGCATATGAAATTCACAAAAGCAAACAGACAAATAAAGACGGAAAATTTCCCCTTTCAACACTAATGCAGCGGTCTTATTTCCCCTGGAACTGTCCAGTAAGTTAATCGTAAATTGGCAAAAAAAAAAAAAAAACGTACGCAAATTTAGTCTAACGGGTTTTTAGCCTATCCTTATCTCTCACACAAACGCTACGTTTTACCTATAAATAAAATTGTTTCTTTCTCCTAAAATAAGTTATCGACGCTGAATAATTTTACTTTCCATAAAATAGTAACATTGATTTGAAAATAACTTTATTAGAGTTAAAAAAATAAGGGAAAAAGTATATTTTGTTCTCTAACTTTATGTAAGAGTTCAATTTATTTGATCATTGAGTTTTTATAAACCATATTTTCAATCCTTAACTCCAATACAGCTAGTTTCAAATAATTATTTCTTGTGTCAACATTCAATATTAACACTGTGAGCTATATTTAAGAATGTTTTGTCAACATTCAAAATGTTGATATCATTATCTCTTGTTTATAAAGTTGGGGTTAGAGTTTAGAGGACTAAAGAATACTTTATAAAATTAAGATTTTTAGAATACTTTATAAAATTGAGTTATTAAAATAAAATCTTGTCTAAAAGATTAAGGATATATTTTTGTCTAGGATAAAAAAACTGCTGATTTGTAAATTCTATTCATACAGCATACTTTAAAAATGAAAGAGTAAAATAATTTAATCACCTTTCTATTTTATGTTACCATTTTTTTTATTTTGGAAACAAACATTTTGTCCCAGACCATTAACACCGTTAACAATTTTTTTAACATTCATCAGTTATACATTACTTGTTAGGAAATTTAGACAAATATAATCAAGTAATTCTTACTTAAATAAAAAATTAACAATTGAATCAAAAATTTGAAGTACATCTTTTTCACATATATAAATAGAAAATATTTTGCAGCACAAGCGTTATGCCATTCTATTACACTGGACGATCTTTTTCTAAATCAAGTGAGATCACAGTCCAAAAGGATAATTAAATCACCTAAGAGTAAATATTCCTTTAAAAGATGACTATATCCCCGGCTATAGTAAGCGGCAAATTGCTGTGCGCATGTCCCGATGTACGGGCTATGCTTAGGATGTTGCCATGTTTTACTTTTGTTGTATGATGCATGATGAAATTTCTTATCAAAATAATATTTAAAAAAAATTGTAAATTATAAAATTGACCAATGGACATAATATGCTCAAATTTTATAATTTTATAAAATAATTGAAAACATATATGTTTAAAAGATGTTTTTAACCGAACATATAGGTTTAAAGGATTGCTGAATAAATGGGATTAAACATTTAAAATTATTGAAATTATAAAAAAATTAGAATTATATAACAAGAAAAAAATTAATCAATTTAATAATATAATAAAAATTTGAAAATATATATTAAAATTATTTTTTTGAATACAAATAAGTGTTTAAATTAAGGTTTCAAACTTTCAAGAGAGGTTTGTATATTTTCTTAAAATAAAATAGATGTATTTCTAATTAAAATTAAATAGAAGGGATGTCAATATATTTTACTTAAAAACAATAGAAAATTTGTTTGATTTATATTAAGTGAATTTTCTTGATTAGATGGACAAAATTAGGGATAGGTTCTCAAAATATGTATATATTATAATTGAATTCTACTTTTATCCCTCCTCCTTGTACTTCAAGCAGAACATATATCATTAAAGCATTAAGTGAATTTTTTTAACACGAAAAAAAAGATTTTTTTTTTAGTTGTAAAATCAAACTAGTCATGTAATCATGTCCTGTAAAATTCAAACTCTACAAACATCGTTAAATTCAATACTACTTATTGATTGAAGGGAGACATAATAGAAGTATAGTCCGTCTTGTGTATGACCTTCTCATTTCATTTATTCATTCATATTTTGGTTTACGTTTAAATTACTTTTAATCACATAGAAAAATTTAGGCCTTTTTTGTTTTCTTGTTTTCAAAATGTTTTTTATTTCTAAAAACTAAAAAATAAAAAAACTTCTTTGGTAATTTGTTTTTAGTTTGATTTTTTTAAAAACAAAGAATAGAATATGTTTTTTTGGCCAAAAATATAGAAATATGTTTTTAAAAACTAAAAAAATCAAAACAATTTTTAAATGTTTTCTTGACTTTGTTTTTGGCATTTCTTATTTTTTTTTTCTTTGGAAAAATTGGGAAATCTTTTCTTCTCCCCCGATGACTCTTTCTCCATTTGATAACTTCAGTTTTCATCAAAGCTTTACTTTCTGATTTGAATATATTTATTTTCAAATGAAATTTATAAAAAACAATTGTCCAAAAAAATTTTTTTATTTAATTTACAAAACTTGTTTTGGAAAAACAATATTAAAAAATTGTTTTAAATCAGCCTAATAAGTAGCAAATATGTGTAATCTCATGTCTTCCCAACATTTGCAGCTAGCACAGCAAAACAAGTCTCTCAACACACAATGCTATAGACTCATTATAATACTAACCTTGGACCTTAATATAAGATCTAATTTATTGTACAATTTACACTACAAACTAGATCTTATGTTTAGAAGTAGTAGCAATTTCCTATTTTTCAACATTATTGTATCCTAGTTGGGTTTTCAATTTTTTATTGATTTTTAGATTTTCAATACTTTTATTTCCTAATAACAAAAAAATATTTAAATAAATGAGTGTGGAAATTATTAGTTTAAATATTTTTATCCAAATATATAATATGTGTGTGTGTGGGATATATCTAAGAACAAACCTAGGTTAAATTAATTAGGACCAAGTAACAAATTGACTATTGTCACATGTTTTTTTATTAACTACATATATCATCTTACTGAAAATAATTAAATTAATTAGATTAACAAGGTCAAAGTAGTGACTCAAATTTTATCACACATTCTATTTAGACACATCAATCACTTATGTCGTGTTTGGTATGTGGTTTTTGGAGGGGAGGTGAGGTTAGTGAAAGAGATTGCTTCCCTCTCCTTGTTTGACTTGGAATTTTGGAGGTGACTTGCCCCCCTCCCTTTGGGTTGAAAATTTTAAAGAGGGAAGGCGCTCCTCTCTTCTCTTTTTCCCTTCCTACCCTCCCCTTCAAAGTTGGGGTTTTTTTGGGAGGAAAGAAGAGAGAGAAATATTTATATTCAAAAATTAGCCTCGTTGAAATTATATAATTACTTTATTTGATCTTAGATTTTATAATACTCTATATATTCATTTGCCGCTAATGTTTTATCATCATCTTCAGAGTCGCAATTGGCCACCAATTTCGTTATTATCATCCTCCGAGTCACAAAACCAGTCAGTGAGTCTCTCCTTGCTTTCTTCTCTTTTTCTTCAATTGAATTGTTGCCTTCTTCTCCTTTTCTCTTGTATAAAAAGAGAGAGTTTCAGCTACAAAATTCCATCCACGTCAGGTGAAGAAGTTTGGAATATTATTACTGAATGTGGATTTGATACTGACAAAAAGCCTCGAATTCATAACTATCTTATGAGTGACGTTGGCAAGTTGAGATCAATCGTTCAATGCCCATTTCCAGCAAGCAAAGCAGTAATTATGGATATGGTGTTTGAACCTTCAGATACTCGTAAAGAAATACTAGCAGTTTAATCTACTCTTTCAACTTTCAAGTTAGTATTTTAAGAATATTGGTTAAGAAAATCATAATTTGGTTATTCTGTTTAAAATTGATGTAACATTTGTAATTTCAATTTTTTCACAAGTTTTTTTCAAATTAATAAGAGATCAAATAAAATTTATACTTTGATAGGTTAAAGTTAATCAATTGTATCATACATATTTATATATTGATAAAAAAGAAAAGAGAGAAATCTATTTAAATTTTATAAGAGTAAACAGTAGATGGACTCCAAAGGAAGCGAATGTCATGACTGATTGGGTCGTAAAAGCTTTTATAGAAAGGTTGTGTCCCCTTGAGTGGGTCTAGAAACCTCCCTCGTAGTTAAGAATGCTAACAGATTAAAATTGCAACACTTCTTTTAACATTGGATAATTTTATATTGCTTATTTTCAATTTTTTTAGTGTTATTGTTTGTTTTCTTATACTTTTGTGTTTTTAGAGCTTTCAAAATCACTCATCTCACATCCCTTCCAATCAATCCAACCAGGGATAGTTAAAATCACTCCTTCCTCTTCCACTGTCATCCCTTCCCCTCCCCTCCATTAAAATTTATCCCCTCCCATCTCCTCCCCTCGATTGAGCAAAACACAACTTTAATCTCCAATCAACACATTCTTATTTGGTTGGGATTTTCTGAAGATGAGGGCTGGAGAGAGGTAAGTATATTTGGTTGGGAAAAATGGAAAGAATGGGAGGTAACAAATTTTATCCTTTTATACTCCACTATCCTCCTACTACTCCCATCAAAAAGTGGGGGTTTTAGAGGGAAGAGAAATAATTTATCATATTTTGACCGGTTTGTATATATCTTTTTTTAATATTACAATTCTACCATGACTCTTAAACCTCCCCTTTTAGTGTAGAGGAGTATATTACTAAATAAATAGGCAAGTACAAGCATAAAGAACAATAAGAATACAACATGACAAACAAGCTAAATTAGCCTAATTTTACATTTTCGAGGAAATAATTGGTCTTCATGGTGTGTTCTGTTAGGGATATTACTTCATTGATGAGTCCAATACTTTAAATATTGTTTTGAGTAAATAGAATATTGTCCCTTTAGGGACATTCGATAAAATAGAATGATGTTACGTATAAGCACTCTATAGCTTTTAACATAGGATACCAAATAAGATATGCGGTTTTTTCAGCCACATGCTATAAATAGTAATATTTTTTTGTCAGATACTACATTTTTTAAAATATTTAGGTAAATACTACAGTCAAACTTGTTTTTCAGGTGAACGAGTTTAAATTTGTACTGAATTCATTCACCTGAAGAACGAGTTCAGTATAAATTTCCCAAATTCATTTACCTGGTGAACAAGTTAGGGGAAT
>QFDD01001752.1:0-28422 GCA_006871305.1 Vachellia collinsii | reverse complement strand
GTACTGAGCTAGTGAGGCATGAGAGTGGAGGGTGGAGGGTGGTTTTGAAACCTTTTCTCTCATATTTCAGTTAAATAACAAGCGACGAAGAGGTCATTTCACATTTACAAATAATCTAACACAAATCCCATGGTGATTTTTTTTTTTCCTTGGAACCTATACATGATTTCCTCTACAATTTAAAATATGCTAAAATGACATTTCTTTTCCAATATTTTAAATTCAATTTAAATAATTTTATCTAATCCATACTTAACAATTTATATGGACATGTATTGTTAAATACATGTAAATAGGTAGTTAAATGTTAAATTGTGTCAATAATTGGAAATAAAAAATGAAGATAATTCTTTTATTTCAAAGACAAATATTAGTTGATGATAAATTATAATATCGCTTTTTGCAGAAGATAATAGGCGTATCATTTTCCTTTCATCTATTCTTAAAATAGGAGCCGTTAATACATGGGCATTAGTTATTAATAATATGAGTCACTAACTTATATTTTTATTATGTAATATAGAATGAGAATGATTTTTTTAATTGTTATAAAAAGAATTTTTCAAAAGTTGTTTTAATCACAGGGATTTAAAGTCTAGAATTGCTCACCCTATCTAAAGGTGGGATGCGATTTTCTGGGTTAAAAATCTGATAGGAGAATATCGTAATCGATCTCTGCAATTAATAATTTATTAAAGAGTTTTGATGATATGACAAAGGCACATTTCAACTACCAACACCTAGACGTGGTTCTTTTCCATGTCACGTTTCTTAAACCAAAATTTCTTCATCACCATTAAAAAATCAACCAATTTCAGGAAGTCATTATTTATAGTCAATGGTTTGCAATTGTTAGATATAGAATTTGGGGAATTACATTAAGGTCTCGTGCAAGTAAATTAATATCAGAAAATTTTCAAAATGTTGTTAATGGTAGTTCATCCACTTATTAATGGTACTTTTTCTTTTATAATTAACAACTTCTTAAGATCTTTCTAGTATTAATAATTTTTTGCGTGAAACCTTAATGTAATTGCCCCTATAGAATTTAACACATTACAAATTTACACCAGTATAAAACATGTGTGCCTATTTTATGGTTTGATACATGGCATTTCTATGATATTAACACGTTACTGTTTATCACATCTCATGCATCGCACTGAGGATAACTCTAGTTTATTAGTAAATCTTATAAGCATACCCTAAAAAGACCCTTAGAAAATATCCTAATAATATTGATTGTTTGGAAAATAATATCTTTGCATGTTTATTATGTTGATTCACTCTATTAAATTAGAGCTTTGATCATGAGTAATTTTGTAAATATCTCAAAATATAAATTTACAAAAAGGCTACCATCATAATTTGAACTTGCATATGCCTCATGAAATTGTTCTTCAGGAGAATATTTTAATGGGAAAATGACAAAAAAATTACATTTGAATTACAGAAATCTGAAACGCTGCCATGAATTTCCAAAAGGACAAATTGCTTTTAGACAACAATTTGTCTTTTTTATTTTTATGCGAAATGACGAAAATGCCCCTCACTTCTCTCTCACTCTGAATGCAATTGAAGCTTTCTCTTTCTCTGAGCACAGACTGATTGAGCTGGGAGTATTATTTGGGAGAGCAGTTCACCTTCCAAACTTCACCTTCATCAATCTTGTCCGATTTTGGAGTATTATTGCAACACCAAGAGCCCTTTTTAACCCTCAGAGCTGGGAGTATTATTGCTCTAGTTGTGCGTATCGCGATGCTCGTTGCTTTTACTGTGGAAAGAGCTTCGTCTTCGTTTACTACACCAGCAATAGGAGCGTCGAATAGGAAATGAATAGTAACAACCAACGGTGTAAAAGCGTTCGACTTTGGAGTCAATTCTCCATCATTTTGTGAAGAATCTCAGGAAGACAATTAACATAAGTAAAAACAATTAACGTTATCATACTCAGAAAGTGGATTTCACAGTGCCTATGTATTTCCCCTGAGTTAAGTATTGACAATTGTTCATTAGCTTTTGACAACTCTATATATGTTATTGACAAGTTTCCTCAAGATATTGACAACACCTGAACTCATGCCCCTGATGCTGTTGTTTTGTTGTTGCTATGAAGCTTTCTCGGTTACTTTTGAACTTAACTTTTATTTAATATGAAGCAATGAGTGAAAATTGAAAAGTCTAAGAATAATAAATTAAAAATAAAATTGTACAGTGATATAAAATTGTGCTTGAGTATGACAGATCAGGTTGAGGAAAAATAGGAGGAAGAAGGTTAGGGGTGATGATAAACATGTGTTGAACAGATGCAATCTTAATGTTAGCTTGGCATTTTGAAAATATGTAATTTTTTGCTGTTACATGGATGCTAAAGTGTTGTCAGTGTCATCCGTGAAGTTGTTAATATCCTTGATAGTGTTGTCAATACTGTTTATTAGTGTTGTTTGTATATAGTTGATACGTATGTAGGTAATATGAAATTTACGTTATTAATTTCATATATAAAGTTGTCATTAATTTCATGCTCATGTGTTGTCAATGGCTTGAGAAAACTTGTATGTTGGAGTTGTCAATACCATATTCTTAATTGTCATTAGCTACGTTATAGTTGTCAATACCATATTCGTTGTTGTCAACTTAGCAGACAACAACATCAGGGGCATGAGTTCATGTGTTGTCAATGGCTTGAGGAAACTTGTATGTTGGAGTTGTCAATGTCATATTCTTAGTTGTCATTAGATACGTTATAGTTGTCAATACCCTATTTGTTGTTGTCAACGTAACAGACAACAGCATCAGGGGCACGAGTTCACGTGTTGTCAATGGCTTGAGGAAACTTATATGTTAGAGTTGTCAATGTCATATTCTTAGTTGTCATTAGCTATGTTATAGTTGTCAATACCCTATTCGTTGTTGTCAATGTAGCAGACAACAGCATCAGGGGCATGAGTTCATGTGTTGTCAATGGCTTGAGAAACCTTGTATGTTGGAGTTGTCAATGCCATATTCTTAGTTGTCATTAGCTATGTTATAGTTGTCAATACCCTATTCGTTGTTGTCAACGTAGCAGACAACAACATTAGGGGCATGAGTTCATGTGTTATCAATAACTTCAGTCCACTTGTCAATACCAACGGTAAGTTCCTATTTCCAAGCTTGAAAACGGACAATATAAACAAACCAACCTTTCCAAAGAGGAGAACAAAATGGGATTCACACCAAGAAATGAACAATGGGGAATTTTAAAGAGCAGCACATTTTATTAGCTAAAGTGTATAACCATTCTTTTGATACAGTTACTGATTTCAATCAGAAAGAGGGGATAGAGCAGCACATTGGAAAATCAAAGCAGTAAATAAGAAAGATTAATGGAAGAGACAAAAGATGAACAGAGGTATCGTAAGACGAGTTCAGATAGTGAGCCTCTAATGAAATGAGGGAGGGAGAGAAACAAGCGTCGCTGGGTTTTTCCTTGCGACATAGAGAGAGAGAGAGAGAGAGCAGTTTCAAGAAGCTGGGAAGGAAGTTGGTGTGTATTTGTGAAAGAAGATGAAACATATAGAGAGACGAGAAAAAGGGAGACTTCGAAGATAGACGCAGAGAGAGAGAGAGAGAGACAGCAGTTTCATTTAGAGGACATTTTCGACATTTCCCATA
Source organism: Vachellia collinsii (assembly GCA_006871305.1). NCBI lineage: Eukaryota > Viridiplantae > Streptophyta > Magnoliopsida > Fabales > Fabaceae > Vachellia > Vachellia collinsii. Next base: position 24,765 of record QFDD01001752.1, on the reverse strand, counting down.
AAATTCAAAAACCCAAATTGCTGCCTGGCAGCAATTTGTCCTTTTGGAAGTTTAGGGTAGCTTTTTGGGTTTCTTTAATTCACTTATCATTTTTTTGTCATTTTCTCTATTTTAATTCTGCATGGAACAAGTTCTACACTTTATTTTTTTTATTATTTTATATAAAAATGTGGCTAGGCTAGCCGCCACTTACTGTTATAGCCCCCCTCATGCTAGCCTCCTTTCTCTCTCTCCCCTCAAAGATCAAAGCAATGGAAGCCCCTCACCCATATTCCAATTTTTTCCCCTATTCTCATTGATACATCAATGCACATAAAATTACAATAGTACTGAATGCAAACAATTGGGAAAATCACATATAGTATGATATATATGGAACTGAATGCACGTGATAAAGTAATTCAGAGCAATGGATGCACTTAGCACAATAAATTAATATACTATAAATTTATAAATTATTTAAAATATTAATTTTTAAATTGTTGATTATTTTATTTACTTTTAGATTTTTACTTTGTTTATTAATTTTTTTTTAAAAAATAATTTAGGATGTTTGTTAGAATGGGCTTCACCTATAAGCGAAGTGAATTGGGTGTAATAAAAATTTTCTTAAACAACTACTTACTGTGCAAAGATGAATGAAGAGATGAGCAATACGATTTATATCAATATGGTCTTAACTACTTGACTTACGTCTAATCCTTATAATATCTATGAAAGTTTCACTATAACTTCCAAGATTCAAAAGGCTCATGAGCAGTAACACAAGTTTGTCAAAGTAATCAAAATACATGAGGAGAATACAAATATAATTATAAATTTAAAACATTTTTGAAAACACCTGACTCAAAACATCAAAATCAGTTTTCACTTCTTCTAACCCATTTTGTTACTCATAAAAAGGAGGTTGGGAGCAAGGGAAGTGTAATATCCAGGTTTACGATAAGTAGATATAAAGGTTAAATAAGTGACTATAAACTAATTAAGGGTCTGAAGGATGAAAGGAAATGAAAAGTAAAAATATGATTCTGCCAAATGTAGAAAAGGAAGGGCAAAATTGTTATTTTGAAAAAAGTAAGGGACCAAAGTGTTATTGTGAAAGAAAAGACCAAAGTGTTATTTTGAAATAGGGACCTAAGTGTAAATTTGAAATGCTTAGGACCAAAATGTCATTTTAAAAATTCAATGGCATTTTGGTAAATTTGATAAAGTCAAAGGATATTTTGGTAAGTTTGACCAAATTATCAGAAAATGGTCCCATGCATCAAAAGATGGAGAAAAATTAACTAATCAGTAATTGAGGCTTGATTCAGGTTATTTAATAAAAATAATATTTATGGGAATTTCAAAACATGTGTCAAATCCACAATATATTCCATGTTTCCTAACTCAAAGTATAATCCAAACCCAGTTCATGTTAGATAGCATTGCATTGCAAGATAATCTATCATACGAAGTAGGACGCATCAGATTGTGGATAGAAAGATCAGGCTGTTGAGGAGCAAAAACATTACGATGGTCAAAGTGGTCTAGCAAGGATTGACATTTGAGGAGGCTAAGTGGGAAATAGAGGAAGAGATGAAAGCCAAATAATCAAAGATATGTGACTAAAGTACGTAAATTTCAAGGATGAAATTTATTTTAAGGGGGTGAAATATAACATCTTCAAGTTTCTATAATTGAAAATAAGTTCTAAATGTGGGGTTATAGATGAATAGAGGGTCTGAAGAGTCAATTTGCAAATAACAAGCATAGTGGGGACCAAAGTGACATTTTGGGAATTGGGGACCAAAATGTTATTTTTGAATTGGGACCTAAGTGCCATTTATGAAATTCGAGGGCATTTGGTCATTTTGACCAAATTATTAGAAAATGACCCCAGGCACAGAAAGATAGAGAAAAATTCACCAATTAGTATTTGAAGCTTAGTTAATGTTAAATGGACAAAAATACCCTTCTTGAGAAATTTTTACAGTAATTAATGTTTTTAGCCAAATATTATTATTTAAATTATCCAAAGGCCTCATAAATATACTTTTAAACTAGATAAAAATAATTCATGAATTTTCCTATTTTATAAAATTGTTTTTAATAGAAAGTTAGAATCAGATTATTGGAATAGTAGTATGAAAACCGAAAATCGGTGAATTTGGATTTTCAAAAGATAATTTATTAAGGGAATTTCTAGATTAACTTTTGAGGGAAAAAAATAAAGCAATGAGCTATTGAATAGTGTAAATTTTTACACTGGCTAAGTGATCAGGGAATTCCTGAAAAGCATTTATAATTGACAGAAATCAGATAAAGTATGTTGATTGTTGGAAATGTGAAGTTGTTAGGGGATTAAGGTGCTAGTTGTCATTCTCTTATTTTAAAAGGGAAAAGTAATTAAAGATATTTGCTAAAGCAATAGATTTTATCAGTGCAAAGTTACTCTGGTAGTGCAAGTGGACCCCACCTTCACTTAAGTCATTTGTGCATATTCTTTTAAGTCTCCAAGCCTTTCCTTTCCTACCCATAAGTCAATCAGCACCTAGAGGAAAAGAGAGAGAAGGGTTCTAGCCAAAATCCCAAGGTAAGTGGTGCTTTAAGCTTGATTTTCTTTATAGAATCTGTCTATGGGCTGTGATATCTCAATTAATCGGTTTAGATTTCTTGATTGATAGTTGAGTGAGCTATCTTGATGATGAGGGTTTGTGAGGAAAAAATGTGTAATAGCAAGAATTACAAGTAATGATTGGTATAGATCAACTCTATATATATTTTATATCATGCTGCTATCAAGTTTGGGTTGACTTGAGCCTATAATGAGATTTTGTCACAAAACCCTTGCCCCTAGCTGCTGACCGAAATTGAGAGGACATGAATATGTAGTGTTTATGCCATTTAATGGTTGGAAATTATTGTAGGAAGGAGATGATGCATGTGTATAAGAAAAAATCTTGCAAAATCTCATTTTCCTCCAATTTTTGTGCATTTCCATTCAGCTAAGGTTAAGGGGGGAAAGTGTGTGATTTTAAGTGTTTTGATTCTTCCATTAGATTGAGAAGGCAAAATTGTATAGGGTAGAAGCAAGAACACAATTTTGAAAGCATTGAAATCACAATTAGCATAACTGGAAGCTAAGGATTTTAATTGTTAAGTTATGAGCTGCTAAGGGTTATATTGACCCAGTGTTGATGCCAATTGTATCATGATATGTGTAGGAGTGTGAATTGCGAAAGAGAAATCCCAAGCCCAAAAAAGAAGCCTTTGAAGTTCACTTGGAAAGTAAAGCTTTGAGGTAGCATAAACTATAAATTTTACATCTACATTGCAATTGATTATTGTTTGTGTTACTTTGCTATGTTTGATATATGGTTGTAGCCATATGACATGTGAATCCTTGCTTGTGAGTGTGCATGGTTGTAGCTATGCAATGATGCCTTGGATTTGTGCAAACATGATAGTATAAGTAAGGTATTGTCAATAGTTTCATGGCATGCTAGTATACATATGAATAATCATACATGTTAGTGTGTCAGTTAGAGATAAATACTACTGGGATTTTCTTGAAATCTCATTATTTCCAATTACTAATAATATGCACAAGTTCCAAGGGAAAAGGCAAGGTGGTCCAAGGGTGAAGGTGGGTGGCTTCCATGAAAAGAAGGGTTGCACATGTTGTGCGTATTGTTTTGTTAAATGTGCTGTTTTCGATAATTATATATATTCAACTCCTACACTATGTCAATATATGCTAGGTGATGAGATTATATGTGTTGTGGCATGTTATGCCATTGAAAAAGGAATTGAGTATGCAACTTGGCTTGCAACTTGGCTAAAAAGGGTCTAAAGCACTTAATATGACAAAATGGGATAAAATCAGCAAATGAAATCCAATTGTCATAAAAATTGGCATGCAAGTAGATTATTTTCCAAGCTTTATAAAGAGCCATAGATTGCTTGATTTGGATGTATGTACAAAATGTTATGCATGTTTCAACTTTAGACAAAAACCAATAAAATGACAGCAGAGGTGTTGGCCATGGCGCACCACTAGTTAGCCCCGACAAAAGGAACTTGAGAGGAGAAATTCTCTCAGATTTTTTGACACCTCACTTATTTACTTTTTACCTTCATTAAAGACCATTATTGAACCACTCTAGTGCTTCCCCAGCTTGAAATTGACCAAAAAAAATGAAATTCTGAAGTTTTCCAAAAATTACTATTTATTTGGTAAAAAATCAAAGTTTTGGGCTAACTTTTAAAATTCATAACTAATTCTAAAAAAAATTGAAATTGAATAATTCATGTATCTAAATGAAGCTTATGAAATTCTATACTAGGAAGAAAAACAATTTTCCCAATTTCTTGTTCAATTAATACAGTTTAATTCGTGAAGTTTCATTGTTTATATGATAATTTTTCTTTTTCTAGATTTTTCTCTCAACTTTGGGAGGCCATAACTTTTTGTACAAATTTCAAAATTCATAAAAATTAGGCTCATTTTAAATTTCACCATATGAAATATTTTTCTGAAAAGTTTTAGATTAATTGGACCATATTTGCTATTTTTACCCGCAGCCTCAAGTTAAGGTTTTGGCAAGGGTGTTGGATTTTTTTGTGCACATTTAACCAATTCTATTTTTAACTTGGCATACATATAATTCCATTCGACTTAATTCCTTAACAAACTTAGAAAATTTATACAAAATTAACCATAAATCAAAACATGTAGACATTTAATTTATACATATGTCCCAAAAATTCATATAAAAGCATTCAACATAACATTTTGTCATGATATCATTAGGATCATAAAGCTTCCAATAGTCATCCACTATCTTAGCCTTAAGTTACAGTGAGATTTCAAAGAAATCACCATAGCAAAAATACCAACACACTCATTAATATGATGGTTATTATTTCTTATTTAGCTAACATGCATGCACACTTCATTTTCACATTTCTCAATCACTTTACACAACCATGGTATGTTAAAGGCACATTGTCACATATTCAAATAGCACAAAATTAACATGCAACATAGCACAAACAACAAATAATCACCAATATCAATATTAATGCAAGGTTAGTAGTCTTTACTACCTTGTTGCTCACTTGGCACTTGAACTTAGCAAACTTCCATCTTGCTTTTCAAATTCTCCCCTTGGCAATTTGACTTCCTGCACATGATATCATGTAATTGGCATTAATACTAAGTAATTTCCATGCCTTAAAACACACTAAAACTCTCCAAAATCCTTTTTTATCTTTAGGAGCCCTAAAGCCTTTAAACTTGTCAAAATTGATCCTAATGCTTCCAAGATTATTTTCTCACTTCTACCCCACACAATTTTGCATTTTAAATCTAATGGAAGTATCAAAATTATCAAAAACCCATTCTTTGCTTAAAAAATCCAGCTGGCCGAAAATCTTCATGGGCATGGGTTTTGTGACTTTTTAATTCTTCTTCTCATACAATTGCATAATCTTGTTCCTTGACCACTTCTCATGCATTATTGAACTCAAAAACATCACTTCCATGCTCATGAAAAATCGGACAGCATGCCCCTCTAGGGTTTGGAATCCAAAAATTCGTACACACACTCAATCAACACAAAACACACACCAATCAACTCTACAACATGTATAGAAGGTTTTCCTGGCACTAATTTCTTCTTAATCGATCTCTTTTAATTTCTCTCTCTCAAGAATCCTATTTTTCCAGTAGCAATTTTCAATCACCAAACACAAAAATACCATCATAAGATTGAAGAGAAAGCATAGAAAGCATGAAATAGAGAAGGTTTCATGGTTGGGACACAAATTTCCCTTGATTTTTTGCTTCAATCTCTTCCTTCTCCTTGTGTTGAACCCACGGCTCACTCTCTCCCTCTCTCTTCTAGTTTTGGCCGACCTTATGGGTGCTGGAATGAAGGAGAATATAACTTAATACAAGTTATAACTTGTGTTAATTAAGGTGGGTCCCACTTGCATTGAGAAAATCACTTTACACCGATATATTCTACCACTTGTTTATGATATTTCTAACCTCTTTTCACTCATAAAATAAGGCTATTACAAGCGGCAAAATATGGTCCCTTCCTCTTCCTTTTAAAAACATTAAGATTCCATACAGTAGTTTTATGGCATTGGAAATGCTTTTCAAAAAACCCCCAATCGCTTGACTGGTTTAGGGTCATTAAGAATTCCCTAATTTCATCTAATACACCCATGATTTTTCTTTCCCCAAATTGCTTTCTAGAGTGTCTTTAATTAATTTTTATAGAAAATCCTAATTCAAGGTTTTTCCATGCCTTTTCTTTCCGATCTGGGAAACTGTTTCTAACTTTCTCTCGAAAACAATTTTATGAAATACTAAAATTTCTGAGTTATTCTCCCTTACTCCAAGATCAGATATATGAGGCTTCTAGATATTTTAAATAATTATATTTGACTAATTATTTATTAAATAGCCAAATATTAAATAATTTTTAAAATTCCCATGAACATTATTTTTGTCATTTTAACTTAAACCAGGCCTTAATTACTGATAAGTGAATTTTTCTCTATATGTTGGTGTTCTGAAAATTCTTCTGATATTTTGGTCAAACTTTGACCAAAATACCCTTGGAATTTCTCATAATTACCAAAATGCCCTTGAATTCCATAAATGGCAATTTGATACCTTGAATTTTGCAATTTCCACTTTAGTCCCATTTTCCAAATGACTCTTAGGTCTTTGAATTTCCAAAATAACACTTTGGTCCATAAATTTTCTATTTTTTTTCCTAAATTAGCTCTTTTGCCCTTCATTTCTTTTTCTTTTATTCAAAAGTAGTCTTATTTACTTGTTTACCCTTTATTTTAGCTATAGAAACTTGGATATTATAGATTCAAGGATTCACTACGGTGAAAGTGGTCAAAGAGCAATTCCCCCTACTTGTTTACCCTTTATTTTAGCTATAGAAACATGGATATTATAGATTCAAGGATTCACTACGGTGAAAGTGGTCAAAGAGCAATCCCCCCCCCAGTTTGAGGGCCAAAGTTGGTCGTCGTGAATTACATCTAAGAGGTTTTGTCATGAGGCTAGAAGAGTTGCCCTCAGTGAAACATAAAGTTGGCCATGTCGAACCTTGAGTCAAACCAATTGAATAGTGATTTTGATGACTCAAATCAGTTATAATTGGGCAATCATTTGGTCTAAAAGGTATTTTTTTCCCTAATAATAAATGGGATAAGCTTCCATTAGAGACTTTAATCACTTGGTTTGAATATTTCCAGAATTAGTTGTGAATTTTCAAAAAATGGGCCAAAATCCTAAGTTACCAAATCATTAATAACTCACGTAGGTGTTTTGAAATTCACTTAGATAACTAATTCTAGCCTATATAATGGCTTTAAGTGATTTAGTTAAGATCTCTAATGAGTAATAAAGCGGAGTAAAGAGAGGTGTTACATGGAAAAACCTCAAATTAGTGTTTTTTAAAAAACAATTAATTAAACACATCCTAGAAAGCAATTTGTGGAGAGAGAAATCATGGAAGTATCAAATGAATTTAGAGAATTTTTAATGACCATAAACTAAGCAAGTGATCAGGGGTTTCCCAAAAAGTATTTCCAATACCATAAAGTAACTTTATGGAACTTAAAGTTTTGTAAAGTAAAGAGAGGGATCCATATTATGCCAGTTGTGATGGTCTCATTCAAGAGTAAAAAGAGAAACAAAATATTACAAACAAATAGTATAATATATCATTATAAAGTTACTTTATTAGTCCCAGTAGGTCCCATATCATTTTAACGCATGTACAACATTTTTATTAAGTTATTCTTCTCTCCATTTCCGTTCATTTGAGTTGGCTAACTAGTAAGAAAGGAGAGAGGAGTGGCGTGAAGGTAAGTGAGATTTATGCATGAAATCACTACTATTTCATTATTATAAGCCTTCATCTTCAATCCTATGGATTTTTTTTATTTATGGTGTATATGTGCAACTGGAAGTTTACCTTGAGAGAGAGAAATGAAAAAGAGAGGGATTTAAAAAAAATAAATGGTACAAAACAACTCTATCCATGATTTGGAATTGATTGATAAATGTTTTGTGTTTGTTTCAGTTGTATATGAAATTTTGGATTTCAAACCCTAAGGGAGTCATGCTACACAAAATTGGTCTGCATGTGGGGAAATGATTTTGTGTTAAATAATGCATGGAAAGTGGTTTAAAGACAAGATTATGCAAGTGTATGGAAAAAAAGTTTGAAAAATCACATTATTCCCATTTTTGCACAGTTTTGGTCAGACCAATTTCTTGAGGAAGGAGTGTTATTTTGATACTTTTAATGGATTTAGAAGGCAAAATTGTGTAGGGTGTGAGTGAGAAAACAATTTTGAAAGCATTGGAATCAATTTTGGTAAAGTTAAGGGTTTTTGGGCCCTTAAAGTTCAAGAGAGGTTTAAGGAAGTTTTGTGATGTTATAAAGCATAGTTTATGGCTTATTATTAATATCAAATACATTATGATAGGTCCAAGACTTTAAGATGAAAAAGGAAGTTTCCAAAGAACAAGAAGCAAGTCACCTAAGTCAAATGAAAAGCTAGGGATTTAAGGTAGCAAAGTTACTAACTTTTACATTAATAAAGCATAGTTTATGGCTATTTATATGCCATGTGAACATGTGAAGTTTTGTTTATGACATGCCATGGCTATATGTAAAGTATTTTCAAATTGAGTCATAATATGTTCATGCATAGCTAGATAGGAAATAAATGTTGATCATGCATATTAATGACTTTTGCTATTGAGATTCCAAAAAACTCATTCTCCCCCAAAAATCTAATCTTTTAGGTCAAAGTTCAAGCAAAGGTAAATCAAGAAGATGAAGGCCTAAGGTGCAAGATTTAACTTCAAAATGACATGAAATGCATGAATATGAAGTTTAAAGTTGTAAATGTTATTTATGTAAGTGCTAGATTTATTGTATGATAAACCTTTACAACCTTAGATATATGAGAATGGCAAGTAAACATGTTAGAAATTCTAAATAATTATATTGATTAAAAGCATGCATGCCAAGTTAAAAATTGAGAAGGTTGGAAGTGGTAAAAGTGCCAAATACCCTTATCAAACCACTAAGTTTAGGTAACAGTAAAACTAAGCATATGGATTCCAAATGACACGAAAATTTACAAAAAAAAAATAGTTCACATTACAAGCTTTAAAAAGAACCAAAGTTTGCTAAATTTTGAGTTATTTACAAAAAAGTTATGGTTATCCAAAGTTGAAAGAAAAATCAGAAAAAATGAAAAATGACCAAATGAATAGTGCTTTTTCAAGTAATTTTTTGTATTAATTGGTAAAGAAATTGGAAAAATTGATATTTTACCCTATAGGAAAATTAATAAGCTTCATTTAAAGACTTGAACCACTTAAGTTTTATTTTTCTAGAATTAGTTATGAATTTTCAAAATTGGCAAAAAAAATTATGAAATTACCAAGTGAACTGTACAAATAAACAGTACTTTAATAGTTTTAAAATTTTACTTGGATATATAAAGTATAGAAGGCCTTAAAGTAATTCATAATTTGTCTCTAATGCATAAAGTAAGCTAAGGGAGGTATTATAGAAAGGATCTAAGAGGAGTACGGGGAGGGTTAGGTGGAGTATGGATGAGGTGAAATGAGGGGTGTAGTGGAATCTATATAGGGTTAGGAGAATGATGAAGGGGCGATGAGGGTGGAGTGGTATCTGAGGATGATGAAGAGTTCAAAGAGAAGATTGGAGAGGAAGCTAGGGTAGTGGAGGATGGGATAAGATGAGATAAGGAAGGAGGAGCAAGGGTAGTGGAGGATAAGGCCATGTGATCTCAGATTAGTTTCTACCATGCATCCAATTTGGAGGACATTAAGGTCTCAAGAGATTGCTATCTCTTCCATCAAATTGCAATGAACCTACTATTGTTGGAAGTTAGATTGAATTCCAATAAGAAGAGTTTTGATATACCCACTAATTCTTTGGAATATCGACTCCTTAAGATGTTGAAAATCCTTTGCTTAAGTAGCCAAAAACTGGTCAACAAATCATTGAAGCTTCAACCTCAAGAAAGTTTAAAGAGATGCATGGAGGGAGGATAGGGCTCTAGACTACATAGGCGCAGATGATTGAGCCTCATCATTATCTCGAGAGGGTTTTGGTTTTTTTTTCTTTTTCTACCTTGTACTTGGACTACCCTTGACCATTGGTAGTCCAAGCATCATTTGATTAATATGATAATCATATAATTTCATTGGTTTGATGATCTTGTCTACCTTTTACATATACCATATATTGTGAAGACAGGAATACAGGCAATCACTTGCGAGAAGGGTATTTTTGGAATTGAAAGAGAAGAATCTCCACATTTCATCAAATATCATTTGCTCAATATTCCTCCTTCCTTGTATATGAAAAAGCCAACATGAGGAAGTTGGAGTTTTTTAGATGAGAGTAGTTTTTGTTCTTATCCAACATGCACCAAGAATAGATGGAATGAATAATCCTGCAAAAGTTAGACAAGGTACTTGGGGAAAACTTCAACACTTGAACCGGTTCCCCAAGCTTGAGAAGGTCATACATCTCAACAATATTAAAATCTTTCAACTTAGCATCATACTCAAATGTACCAAAGAAGGTGTTCAATAAGTTTGGAGTGATTGTCACTAATATTCTTCTAACATAGGATGTGACAAATCTTAATGCAAATTACAGTAAAATGCTAGAGTGATCTTAGAACAAAATGGAGTGTTGATTTGGAGCTCGGGTTCATAATGTTGGAAATAAGGATATAAGTTAAGTCTTAGAGAATCCTTGAGATATGTTAAATCCATATGAACAGTAGGATAACAATCTCTATAAGTATAAAGGGAATCATACTTAGCTTGATCCCATATTTCAAGAGAGTCTTGAAGATATTTGCTTGGGATCTTTGGATCATTAGTGACTTTCCCTTTCACTTTGTCCTGGCTTGACTTCATTTCGGCACAAATACCTTTAAATTGGTATTTCTACAAACAAAATTTTGTGCTCCTATCTTTGATTCTTCTAGTTGAGAAACAAAAAGGAGGCTAAGAGGTGGATACCATTGGAGCCTTGCCTTTATCCTTTGGAGTAGGGACTTCAAAGGGTCCTTCATCCCTCTTTCTCTTGCTATTTGAGGTGCCTTATAGTTCAAGTGGGTTAGAAATGCAAAACTTTGGCCAAAACTTGAAAGGAGGGGGTTTAGCTGGTTTATAACCCAATTGACTCTAAGTAGATGCTCAAATAGACTCAAATTGATCCACATTTGGAACCTCGGTTTGTCCCATGAAAGATTTGGAATAATAATCAGAGAAATTTATTGCGATAAAAGGGTAATTTGGAATGAGGTTAGGGTTTCAAAAATGTGAGCATTTTAGGGATTTCAATAATAGGAGGTGAATGGGGTGATTCTGAAGGGTTTTATGATATATTTTTGGTAGAAAAAAGGTTTTGGAGCAAAAGACCTTGGAGATTGCTCGAAAAAGAAGTGAGAGTCATGAGTAACAATGAAATATGGTTTTAAACTAATTTATAGGTTGACTTGAATCATTTGAAAAGTGACTCAAGTATCGATGTTAAGTTGAGATAAATTGTAGAGAACTTACCGCTAGACTTGAGTCATGTTACTAAGTGACTCGAGTCATTTCCCTATTTTTGCTTGACTTGGAGGTGACTCAGGCAACCTGGAAGTTGAGCAAAATGGCTCGAGTCACTTCCCTTTCTGACTCAAGTGACAAATTAAGTGTCACATTCTTTAATCTTCCCCATTTTGAATCCATCTAAGCAAAAAAATCCTATCTTTCCATAAAATATCTTTTGTCCACATTTGTTACAATAAGATTTTCTGATAAATCTTAAACTTTTTAAAGTAACTTTTGTATAAAGCTGTTATTCCCAATTTAATCTGAAGAGTTAGGTTTGATCCTAGGTTTTCACTCTGTAGTTGTAGTTTGGAAACATTTTTTTCCTTTAAAACTACAATTTAAGCTCATTTACTTACATTAGCTCATTATATACATAATTTATACAAATATATATATAACCATCTAAGCCATCCAGGCTTAAATTAGAATAAAACCTTAACTACTATTTACACAAAATTGTATATAAAGGGATTCTTACATCTTCCATTTCATTATCCATCCTTCTCACCTTCTATGCTTCCCTTGTCATTGCTTCCTTACTCGTTGAGCTATCAGCCATAGCTGTATTTATTTGAAAGAAAGGGTGAGATTCAAAAATTCTTGTAGAAACCACATTTTATCATATAGTTACATATAAAATTCACAATCATGCAAAAACAAGCCACATTCTTACATGGCAACAACACAGATCATAAGGTCTGACCTTAGCAGCTTTACACCACATGATCATGAGCAGATATCAAATTGCATAACACATAATTAGCTTAGGGGAATTGTCCAGTAGAACTTCCTCACACCAAGCAAGTACTATACAATTGTTCTTCTAGGATATCACAGCACGCATAATAAATATGACACAAACAAGCATGCAGAATTAAATATAGAAGAATAAGATAAAAGGATTTTTACTTATTTCCCTTTGTTTACCGTTACCATCCTCGATATTCCTTTTTCCAATCCTCCTTGAGGTGCTCAAGTAGATGTTGAATCCTAAAACATACATGTATAATATTATGTTCATTATATGCTCATCAAGCTTTATTTAACTCATCTTTCTCTCCTGAGCCCACTTCTACACCTTTTACATTATTTAGCTTCCTTTCCTTAATTCTGAATTTTTCAATTATTTATGAAAAATCATAACTTGTTCCATATACAATGGTTCAAACTTTCAATGAACATTAAAATTTACTAAGTATAGTCCATCAATACTCAAAAGTTGTTATTTGATAAGAACTTTTCCAAATTTTCCAAATTTCAAAACCAAACTTTATTGGTTCATAACTTACAATTCACTTGTCCAAATAAGGTATTTTAGTACTCATTTTAAAGCTTCTTATAAGTAATATGTACTTGCTAAGTTTGATTATCTAAAAGTCTACTCAAATCAGCTATTTCATTAGAAAAATACCATTTTCCAACTTTTCTGAACCAATTTGAAAAATTCATAACTCACACTCTGCTTATCTAAATAATGTGTTGTAAGGCTTATTTTAAAGTTTGAGATATGCAATAAAGGCTCATGAAATTTCATGGGCAGAGAATATCATTAGCTCTAGTTTTAGCTCATGTGAAATTAGTGACTCCAATCAACCACATAATTCCATAACAACTTCTTCTATACATTATCTATTTCTTAATATGTTATGTAATCTACTCTTTTAAATCCTATTTTAAGAAAAACCAAAGGCACCAAAGAAAAAGAGAACCTTTGTTTAGGTCCTCATTGATCAGAGCTGTTATTGCATGCAACCATCAACATGCAAACTTAGATCAAAAAAATCTGATGCATGCATGCAATGTTTATTTTCCAGAAAAATCCATGACCCATCAAAACCCATGAATGCATGCAACATTTGTACTTCATGAGACTTGCTTTCCATTTTGCTCAACTTTTCAAGAAATAGAGAGGATTTTACTCTTAACCAAATATTTATGCTTTCATTCCATCAACTCAACATAAAATGCACATGCAATCCTCAAAGCTCAAGGACCCCAGCCCACTTTTCTTAAAAACAAAGGCCCCCCATTTTAGTTTATCAATGCCATTAACAGCACACAAACATGCAACAGCTTAGATTGACCCAAAATAGAAAGGAAAAAATCAATATGCATGCCTTAAGTTGCCATTTTATAGACTCAGAGGCTTAATTTCACAACTCAAAATGCTTACTCCTTCTCTTTAACCCATATAATTGAGAGCCCCTATTATAATTTATTAAACCCCAAAGAAGAAAAATGCCATGCAAGCTCACTTATTAACTCTTAAACACCAAAATTTAGCTTAAATCCAAGGAGTCATGCATTTAAGACCATAAACGAAAGAAAATGGGAGATCACTAAGTCCTCGGGCAGAAGTCAATGACTTAGAGCTTCAAAAATCAAAATATTTTACATACATCACTTGACTTATAACTTCCAATAACTTATAAACACTCAAATTTAACTTTAATAAGGAGTAATCTCCATTTCTCAGCCAAAAATTAAAGAAGAACATAAGCATCGTTCACATGCACAGCGAACACATACTCATAGGCCTCAATTTGAACAAGAAACAGCATGCTTGACTTGAATTAACCCATAGAGTTCACATCTTACACATGCAAAAAGGATTAATCGATGAAATTCTTTATTATCTTTGATTTCTCAACTGTTCAAAGCTCAAAACCCACCCCAAAAATGGATTCAAAGATAGAGATGAAGAAGCTGAGCTCACCTGATTGAGTTCCTTGGTTGCATGAGAGATTTGGCCTCTCCTCTAATGATGGTGGCTCTGCCTCTCTCATGTGTTCGCTATCTCTCACTGTTGCTTTGCTCGTTGTCGATTGTGATGAAAATGAATGAGAAGGTCGAGCTAAAGGCAAAGGCTTTAATGCCTCCGCAACACATGTGGCATACATGAATTATATTTATTTTTTTCCAAATGAAATAAGATATTTCAATGAATAATTTTTCTCCTAAATTTGATCCCCAATATGTAGAATAATTCTTCTGATAAATTTTGGTCAATTTACCTATTTTTTCTTTAAATTTCCTTAACATTAAATAACTTCATAAAATAACTTTTGGCACAAAAATTTCATTCGTAAATTTTGTAATTGGTTTGTCAATGCCTCAATTACATTTTATATTACATTAGTCAAAATTTGAGATGTTACACAAAGCTTTGAGATTTAATTTCAATTATGACTCTCAGGTACTCAAATCATTTGGTGATTTTCATAAATGACTTCCACATGGCTCAAATGATCCTTAGATGTTATCATTACTTTATTTATCCCTATTTTATATGCCTAAAATAGAGTACTTACAAAACACTTGTAGGCTACTCTAATGCTTAATTTAGTTCAAATAAATCATTAAAACAATTAAAATAAATAATTTATAGTGAGTAATAAAAAGAATGTTCTTACAATTCATTGGTATTTACCATTTCTAATTCTCTCCGTATATGCATGAATTGTTCTTTAGGTAATGGTTTGGTAAAGATGTATGCAAGTTGAAGATGAGTGAGAATGAATACCACATTCATATCTTCCTTTTGAACATTATCATTGATGAAGTGTTGTCAAATATCAATATGCTTAGTTCTTGAATAATGGAGTGGATTCTTTGCAAGATTGATGGTTCTTGTGTTAACATAAAAGATTGGAATTTTCTTTAAAGCTATCCTCAAATCTTGAAGTTGTTATTTCATCCAGAGGATCTAAGTACACCAACTCACAGCAACAATATCCTCCACCTCAACACAAGATAACAATACATTTGTTTACTTTTTGCTAAACTAAGAAACTAGAGTCACCTAGAATTTGACATTGTCCACAAGAGTTGTTCCTATAAGCTTTGTATATGGCATGATCAAAGTCAAAGCATGAAGTTAGATATATATCACTACCATTTAAATACCATATTCCAAGATCAATTTTTCTAATGTGGTATCTGAATATTCTTTTCAACATTACAACATGAGATTCCTTTATGATCGCTTGATAATGAGCACATCCTCTTACACTAAATTGGATGTTTGGTCAACTTGCAATCAAGTGTATGAGTGATCTTACCGTGCCTCGATATCATCTGATATCATAGGCAAGAGTAGGAAAACAAGCAAGGAGTTGACTTGAGGGGTTTTTATCCCTCAACTGAATTATCTTAGTTTAGTTACAGTCAATACAATAGCTTCTCCCATTTTCATCTGCTTCCTATAAAGTAGTTGAACTCATTGGAGTATTAGCACTCTTGCTTTGATCCATACCAAAGTTCTTTAACAACTCTTTCTAGTACTTTGTTTGGTAGATGAAAATGTCATTCTTTCATTGTTTTATTTGCAACTCAAGGAAGAAATTTAATGATCCCATTATGGACATCTCAAATTCTCACCCATAGTCTTTAGCAAAATCTTGGCCAAGATCATCTTTAGTATCTTCGAGGATAATATCATCCACATATACATATTTTACATGTATCTCCAATTTCAACAATATTGCCACATTGGTCATCTTTGAAGCTTACTTTTCCTCCTTCCTTTGGTTCAAGTTTGGTGAACTTTTCTCTATCTTTTGTCATGTGTCTTAAGAATCCACTATCAATGTATCACCTATTGCTCGTGGTTGCTCTTAAGAAAACTTGTATTGAGAATAAACCTTTAGACATCATATCTTTTTGGATCCTCCATGGTTAGTATGAATAACTTTGGGTACATAGGTGCCTTTTAGAATCTACTTCATTCTCCTGTAACAATTATTCATCATGTGATGAGATGATCTACTATTATGATTTTTTCTATTGCAGAAATCTCAATGCATGAAAGGAGTTGATAAATGTAGAAAATGTTGAAAGTAGTTTAGGTATGTTCTTCCTCCTTTATTCTTTTTAACTTTTTCCTTGTCTAGTATTGTGTCACAACCCAATCTAGATTTATTAAAAGAACTTCTTTGGGCTCCCAGAATAACCTTCAGCATCTCACTAATTTTGGTGAGCTTCCTAAAGGTTTTAATGAGATCTTCATTCTTCTTTTGCAAGGTTTCACAACCCTCCCGTGTGGTTATGTTGTTGATATTTAATCAAGAGATATTATCATCTTCTTCGAGCTTACCAACTCTTTTACTATGTTAACAAATTCTATATCAAAGGCAATAAATTTAGCTTGTAATCATAAGTCAGTTTATAAATTATTACCTTTCTTGTCTCTATTTCTAAATCAATATCTTCCTAGGCCACCAAACAGTTATTTTCTATCTCCTCTTCTTCACTTTCATCTTCTAATGAGTTATTGCCCTGGATGAATTTAATATAGGCTTTTCTTTTTGCAGGTTTCTCCTTTCTCTTCTCTTTGTGCTATTAAACAAGACATTCCGTCTTGTTGCATCTTGGCATTTTGAATTTAAAATAGATGAAAGGTCCTTTGGATTCTCTCCAGTTGTCATTTGAACTAGTATTACCCTTCAGCATTCTCTTCCAATTTTCTTCCTTAGAACTTCTTCAATCATCTTACCATGAGGGCCAACACCTCATCATCCACATCTTCTTCTTTAGCTTTCTTCATCAACATCAATTGGAAAGGTGAGATTATTTTTCTTTTTCTTAGAAATTTCTTTTATAAATATTTTCTACCCTTATTTAGAGAGACTTTTGAATGAGATTTTGAAAAACTTAGGTTACAAAAAGTATAACTTTATTCAAATGACTTTTAAGATATCATGAAGTCAAATACATCATTTGAATGTCAATCTGCTATTCACATTTCTCCCCATTAAAAAAAAAATTCATCGTCAAAATTTAACATACTTTATTGAAATAAATCTGAATACTTTGCCTTCACTTTGTTTTCCATTTCCCAAGTTGCCTTTTTTGGTGATAATTTTCTCTAGACCATGTTGACCATCAAAGTGTTTTTACTTCTAAGTTGCTTGTCCTTCAATCTATTATCCAATGTGATCCTATTACATCTGCAAATTATGCACTGGGCCTGGATAATATTGCTTTAGTTGGAAAACATGGAAGACATCATGTATTTGACTTAAATTTGGGGAATTTGAAATTGTATTCTATACTTTGGGCCAACCTTTTTAGCTTTCACAGGCTGACAAATATCCATAGTTCGAGATTATGAGGAAAACGTGATCTCTAACCTCAAATTCTAGTAGTCATTTTCTGTTGTCAGCATAATTCTTTGCTAACTCGGTGCTATCTACAACTTCTTATCATATAATTTTTGCTGCAGTCTGATATATTATCTCCGGATCATAATTGCTTCTCTCTTGGAACTTTGTCCAATACAATATGGACATGCACTTCCTTCTATATAATTCCTCATGTGGTGCCATCTATATACTGGAATGGTAACTGTTGCTACATGCAAATTTTTCTAATGGTAATTACACATTCCAATTTCCTTTGAGTTTTAGCATACAAGATATTGACATATATCCTAGCATTTGAATCATTTTTTCAAACTGTCTATCCCTATGGGGATGTTAAGCTGTGCTAAAAATTAAGGTAGTGCCCAATTCCTTTTGAAGAGATCTCCAAAATCTTGAAATAAAACGTGGATCTCTATATGAAATAATGCTCTTTGGCACTCCATGAGTTTGACTCTATCTTTTATATCCAATTGCGCTAATTTATCCAATAGACAGTCAGCTTGTACCTAATTTATTTGTCACTACGTAAGGTGGCAGATATCTAAGGCATCCTTAGGAATTCTACAATTTTATCTAACCTTTAGCTAATCTTAAATTGTACGTTTAGACAACATATTCATGATACAAGAAATTTGGATATTACATAACCCATTGTAAAAGATGAGTAGGAAATCCTAAGAAAATTGTTGAAGAAATAAAAAGGGAAGGATATGTGTGTTTTTTGTATATTGCAACTAGGATACAATGTTGTGCACAATTAAAAAAAAGGAGCAAAGGCTCAACACCTAAATGTAATAACCATTTTCTTAATTGGTTACTTAACTCAATAATCCACCATATAAAACAATAATTGTGGTTATAAAGGAATTTTGAGTTGTAAAAAGAGGTTAACCATGATAGTAAATGAAATAACAAAATTTAAAATATAAACCTATCATGGTTAAATGGATTTAACTCAACACTTGAAAACATATTTACAATAATAAAAGTTAGTAAGATTCAACTATACATCTATTCATAAATAAGTTCACCAAATATGTTGTGGATCTATGTGGCATATTAAATAAGAATCCCAAGAGAGGCTTCGGGCCTTTACCAAAATAACATTTGAATGACTTTAAGTATCTCTAAAATGATAGTATAAAAATGGACCCTACTGTGGTAATATAAAACTATACACATACACAAAAAGAGGTTTTACTAAAAAAAACCAGCCCATAATTTATGCCTCTAGCACCTTTCGATATACTCCAGCTCAAGAGCCCTCACATAATAACATTGAGAATAACTAAAAAAGACAAAAAGCCCTAGCAACCAACAAACCAACTCAAAAGACATATGAATGAATGTTATGGATGGATAAATAACTACATATAAGGGGTTTCATCAATTAGATCCACAAGTGCTCGAAACATCGATATATTACGAAATGTGCTTAAAAAAATTATTCTCATCTTTCCAAAAAAAAAAAAATATAAAGCCATTTCAACATCATTATCATAAATGTGCCATATGGCTACTAAGTCACATGGATAAACATCAATTCAACCACTTTATCATATACTCTAATTCTTTCTTATTGTTCCCTTACCTGATCACCTTTGATTGAACCTAGTAATTGCTTCCCCATGTAACTAGTAGATAACAAATGAGCTCACCGTTTAAGTAATGTTGGTCGGCCAAAATTTATAGAGCATGAGATCGGACCATAGGTTCTCCATTTATGTCCATAAGGAGTCACGGGCTCTTACAACACAAATGGTCTTAGGAACATCTAGTGTACTGTTGGAGATCCCCCTTTCTTGTTTCCTCTTTATGCATGCTAAGTATCACCCCCTTATTTCTTCTTTGATAATCTCCCAACAATTGAACATCTACCTCTCCACATACCACATTAATCATAATCTAGAGTTCTATCACATCATACACATGATGCATCAACACAAATACACACATGATTACTCCCATATCAAATTCAAATCAATATACACATGCTCAAGATAACAATAAGCACAATGGTATAATTCAATAGGTATTTACAAATATTTTCGTTTCAAAACGCACTTCTTTAGCCACAATTTCATAGTACTTTTTCATCAAAAACAACATCATGCTTACCAAGTGATATCATCTTTGTAATAATAGTTTCATAATCACTCACAAACATATCACAATCATGCATAATAAGTGTAAAATTGTTACCTTTTGGAAGTAACTCAACCACAAAAATGAAGGCTAGGAGCTCCAACCATAAGCTCAAATTAAACTCGTATCAA
The DNA here is from genome assembly GCA_006871305.1 of Vachellia collinsii. Classification (NCBI taxonomy): domain Eukaryota; kingdom Viridiplantae; phylum Streptophyta; class Magnoliopsida; order Fabales; family Fabaceae; genus Vachellia; species Vachellia collinsii. The sequence goes on along the minus strand of QFDD01001752.1, from coordinate 4,657 downwards.
CACACAATTACAACCACATGTTAGTCTTATAACTAATCAAGTAGCTAATTAAACAATAGAGGCAATAAGGTACTCTCTTAATCCCTATTAATCATATAACCTCAACCTCTACACTTAGGTTCTAAACCTCAAAATCCTATTTTCAATTTTTAAGCCAACTCAATAATATAAATCTGTTAAACCTCAAAGCTTACTTATATTTACATATCCCAATTATTAAAACTCATTTCCAAACATCAATCAAATTCGTAGAAATTCACCAAACACTAACTCAATCCTCAAACCCTAGCTCAAAATCACATATAACTCTAGATGTAACAAACCTAAAATGATTAAATCTCTTATCTAAGCCATATAACACATTTAAACTCCCTTGACCATTCAAAACTTAACTTATTTTGGAATCCCATCTAAACAATAATTTTTCAACTTCTGAAAATCATGATAATCCAAGAAAAGAAGGGTGGAAGAGGGTTAGGAACTCTTACACAAGAGTTCTTTGACTCCAAGAGACTTCCCTAGCTCCAAAATGGTGAAACCTTACTAGAGAGAATAGTCCCTAAACTCAAAATATCTCATTTCATAAATTTTAGCATGAACAACATATTTATAGATGGGACCTTTCACTACAGCAAATGACACCTCACTCTCAACATGACACATTCACGATGGAGAACCACTCCCTTCATTATGAAGAACGACATAGAGAATACCCCCTCTGCTTCCAATCATATGTCACTGCAAAAATCCATCTTCAATACAATTAATAGCATAGAGAGCACACTTTTCCCTTTCTGCTCATTAACCATGGTGAAGATCCCTCTTCACTGCAGCAAATGACATAAAGAGTTGTTTATGAAAGCACCCATTCGCTATGACGAACTCCATCCTTCACTGTGGCAAACAACTCCAAAATGTCACTCCCAACACGTAGCCACAAACTCATCCAAAACTCCCAATTCTCTTTCCAAATCAAGATTAAACTTTAATCCTCAAAATTAATCATAATCATGCTTAATTAGCCTTAATCCTATAATTTAAAATTTGGGATGTTACATTGTCACCTCAACAAAGGTTGGTCAACAAAAGTTGACCATTAAAAATTTGGTATGTTGCTTGCTACATTTTTACTACTTTTGGGGGCAACATTGCTTTAGGAAAAAAAAATTCAAGTGTCCAATGCTATTTGACAAAAACTTCCAAAATAAAAATGCATTTTGACCCTTTTTTCCCTCCTAAGTGATAGAGTTTGACATTTATCTTCCAAAATTTAACACTAGTTATATAGCAATTTGAAATTACATATCCAACATATAACATGAGAAACCTTCTTTGTTCATTGTACATTTTAATATTTTAGAACCCTTTGGTTTTCAGTTAATATTTTATCCTAGGAATTTACCCCCAAAAGAATTATCCTAGGAAAAAGATAAAAACACCTTGCAATCATGAACACCCAACTAAAGGTATAAACAAGCCAAGCTCCACCTCAAACAGGCCAGGCTTATTTTGTGTGAGACTGGCTTGGCCTTGCCTGGGCCTATGGCCTGATACAAGCATTTTTCCAAGTATGTGCCTGGGCCTGTATTAGGCCTAGCCTGGCCTAAAGCCTGTATAAAAGCCTGTTTTCAGGCAATAGGCTAACAGGTTGTGCTAATACAGGCCAAAAACAGGCCTGATAAAAAAAAGTTATAAACTACAATAATTAATTAAAATAATTCAAAATAGTTTAAAATCTAACTAATCAACAAACAATCAGATGAGTCATTCTACAGTAACAATGGATTACAAATTTTTGCCAACAAGTCCAATCATCTGTCAAACAGGGGTAGCCAAAGCAAAAGGCATTCAATGCACACAAATAATTATGCAAGTACAATCATTTATGAGACAGGGATGGACAGAGTAGAAGGCATTGAATCCACACGAATAATTATATATATTTTAGTCAAATATTTATTATAAAATTAGAGAAAAATATAAAAAAGGAAAAAAAAAGGAAAATCAAAGCCTCACCGGATAGCTTTGTGCAGCGAAATCAGTAAACGGGTGACTTTGAATGTTCAACGGAAGGAACTCTTAACTGTCCTGAGTAAATACAACATGTTAGTGTGTAATAATTTTTTTGAGTTAAGGATATGTTGGTTTCAGAAGTGTTTGGAAGTGCTTTACCTCATAAAAGCTTAACAATGTCGTTTAACAATGCCGTTTAACAATGCCTTCTCACTGCCAGAATATGAATAAAATGTAGTAAATTTATGCAGAGAATATATTAAGGAAAAGCTTTCATATAGACATATAGTGTTACAAACTTGAATCCATACGACCTAATCCTGATTACTTTAGGATGGATTGGGAGCTGGAAGGCAAGGTTGGACTGTCTGAAACAAAAGATGGAAGCTATGGCGATGGTGACGGATGGGCTCAACAGATGGAAGAAGACGACATTGGCTGGGCTCAATGGATGGAGTAGATGGCTGGAAGAAGACGGCGACGGGATGGAGGAGGCTAGAAGCTATGGCACTGTTGGAGCTTAGGATGTCGAAAGCTTGAAGCTTATTCAAAAAAACAGAAATAGACTAAAACCTAGAAGTTGAATAAGTAAAAATATATTTAATATAAAAATTAAAAAAAAAAAAAGGCCAGGCCACCTGACAGGCCAAAAAGGCCTATCAGGTGGCCTGGACCTGGCCTGTTTACGAAAACAGGCTTTTTAGGCGGTTTGAGCCTGTGCCTGGGCCTGTAAAATGCCTGGCCTATACAGGTTTTTACAAGCCAGGCCGCCTAGCCTATTTCCACCCCTACACCCAATGATCATTTTTCTAAATTCAAAAAATTCTAAATCAATCCAAAGTATTAAAATGGGATTTCAAATACAGGGAATTTATTTTAGTACCCCTCACCAAAAAAAATATCATCTCTACTAGTTGCCACTGGCCACCACTACCATGTTTGTGAACTAGTTAATTGATGTATTATTTGTAAAACTATAGTCATCATGATTGAACTTTTGTTTGTGAAAATAGTGGTCACTTGCTCAAAGGTTATGATCATTTTTTAGTCAATTGTACTTATTCACTATGACGTTATGGCCAATCATGATTAAACTTGTGTTTGTCAAAGCCGTCGCTCATTTAGAGGTACAATATATCATTTACTAGTCAATTGCTATTATGTGTAACAAGACATTTAATTTCTCCCTTAATACGAAGAATTGTGGATAAATACCCCACTACTATATCAATTGTAAATTGAGACATTATATGATATGTAACTGATATTTCACATTATGCAATTAATCTTCCCATAATATGTAACTAAGGTTCCACCGGATCTAAGTAAGCTTTCACGAAAGTGTAAAATGACCAATATGTAAATACAAGTGAGCTTTTACAATATGTAACTGATGTTCTACTGCATGCAAGTGAGCTTTCACAAACTTTAAAATTAGTTATGTCTCATTCTACAATTAATATAGAAATGAGGGATTTATCTTCAATGCTCCCTTAATACCACCATACACTAAACCATTTTGACATATTTTTGTGGACTATTGTAGTAAATATTAGTAAGCGTCAGTTGAACATTTAAAACTTAACCATGATTCTAAAAACAACCTTAATCATTGGGCCAGCCTTGATATAGATGAGATACAAACTATCCCACTGACAGCATTGTCAACGTTATAAATGACAAATCTACATACCTTCTTATTTCGTTACACATGATTAAAAAAAAAAAAAAAGAGCAAAGTACATCGTTGGGAGTCTTATCATATCAGATAAAAAGTTTCAACTAGCGATCCAACCAGAATTATCACATGGATAAGAATAAGATATATAATAGGAAAAACCATGAAGTTGTTATCAGATGGGCTTTGTCTTTTTGGGCTTCATAGACCATTTAATGGGCTTTAGCTCCCATTATTTGTATGAATTTGTATAACTATTTTAATTACAAATAACAGTTGAGTCTGTCTCAAAGGTTAGTCATTCACAATATAGTGATCCAAAGTTTAAATTCTTGCCAGTAGGTATGTCTATATTTAACATCTGACAGGGCTTTGAACAAGATTATTTTCAATAGGAGATACTTGTGTTTAGTAGAAAAAAAAGAGTATAACTACTATGTGTGTGTATTGAATCATCTCTTTCTCTGACAAGGTGGTCACTGCAGTTAAAAGCAGAAATTCACAACCTTTCTTTTGAGTGAAATATTTTCATTTCAGCATTTCTTGAATATAACTACGATATCCTGAACCACATTTTTTTTTATCTGGTATGATGATTTATACGTGAATAATGCTGGGATTTTTCTGTACAAGATGAATTTTGGACGTAGATTTCACATACTATATATATGTTATACTCCTATTGATTCCAAATGTAGGATCCTTTTATATAATTTGATTTGATTAAAAATATTAGTTAAGTTAGTTTACACGATATGTTTTCCTCTAAAATATCCTAATCATTTTCTTTAATTTCGTTTCTATCTTTCTCACTTGATTAGGTAATTTAAAAAAATTATATATAAATCAGAAATAGGTCATACAGTTTATTATCAAGACCAACTCCTCAATTGTATATCAAGGGTTTAATTTAATGTAAATAGCTTAGCCACAGTCTCAGTGTGTCTACACACACACACACACACA
>QFDD01001751.1:0-26502 GCA_006871305.1 Vachellia collinsii | reverse complement strand
TCCAGTGTTGCTGGAAATGCAGTTAGTAATTGAAAACTTGGGTATTTATTTTCTTCAGTGCTCTAAGATTTGACAGATTCTAGACCAGTTTTGCCTGTTGAGATTTATTTTCTTTGAAGAGTTTATTTTTAAATTCAATGTGATTTGCAGGGCAGAATACACACTTTCTATTGTCCATTTTAGTCAAGCACCTTGATCACAAGAATGTCTTAAAAAACCCTAATATGCAGCTCGACATTGTTGATGTTATCACCCGGCTTGCTAAACAGACAAAGGTTCAGCAATCTGTGGCTATAATTGGTGCACTAAGTGATATGATGAGACACCTACGGAAAAGCATACACTGCTCTTTCGACGATTCAAACCTGGGGGCTGAACTTATCCAATGGAACCAAAAGTACCGACAAGCAGTAGATGGATGCCTGGCACAGTTATCACTCAAGGTCACAAGATGTTATACACTTTAAATGTGTGTCTATTTATATATATTTTTGAGCTTTGGATGTCTATTTTCTATAATTTCTTTTTTATTTCTGGGTGGTCCTGGGTTGTACTGCTGCTATACAGATTGGAGATGCAGGTCCTGTTCTTGATATGATGGCTGTATTGTTGGAAAATATGACTAACATCACTGTTATGGCCCGAACCTTAATTTATGCAGTTTATAGAACTGGTCAAATAGCAGCTTCAATACCAAATTTTTCATACCAGAACAAGGCAAGAATACATTAATCTCTCTGAGCTTTCTCCCAAGTTTTGGCTATAATCGGATAATTTATTCTTGCTTCTTTCTCACTTTTCTTCAACTTTTTCTCTCTTTCTATTCATTTGCAAACTTGACGCTCGAACCTCTCCAGGCATTTCCTGAGGCACTATTTCATCAGTTACTCCTAGCAATGGTCCATCCAGACCATGAAACTAGGGTTGAGGCACACCGCATATTTTCTGTTGTTCTTGTGCCATCATCAGTTTGTCCTCAGCCTTCTTGTCCAGTCCCTTCCTCAGCAAAGGGAGCCAATGTTCTGAGGACACTGTCAAGAAATGTATCTGTGTTTTCTTCTTCAGCTGCACTATTTCAGAAAATGGATAGGAAGAAACCAGTTTTTCCAGAAGATAACCATAACAGAATCACGGTTGATGAGGTTGCAAGGACCAGTGATAACTCCATTGTGAACAGGTTGAAATCAACTTATGGTCGAACTCAAAGTAGAAGAAGGCCTAGCAGTGAATCAATAGATAAGGATAAGATCAGCATTCTTTCCGTGACAAACAGATTGAAGTCAACTTACAATCGAGTTTCTAGTGTAAAGAACCCCCAAGTAGCTGCATCTGGAGAAGAAAATACTAAAAACAGCTCTGATAAGCAAATGGTGATAATTTTTCATCCTACCGAAATAGAAATAGATCTTATCAATCAATATCACCTAATATTAACAACGCTCTTATTACTACAACGTCACAGGCATTACCCCTTAGGCTGAGTAGTCACCAGATTAACCTTTTGCTATCATCAATCTGGGTACAGTCCCTCTCTCCTCAGAATGTGCCTGAAAATTTTCAAGCAATTGCCCATACTTACAGCCTTGTCTTGCTAGTTGCTCGGGGCAAGGTATTGAAAAAACTTTTTCATTAATTTATATACATCAAGATCATATTTTCATCAAGTTTGCCCGTTTTAGGAAATTCTTAATCAGAATTATCTGTGATAAAACATTCCATTAATTCTAAAAGTAGTCATCATCATGGTGAATAATCGTTATATTGTAATTCATTAATTCACTTCTTGTCCTTATAATTTTTCTGGACTGCAATTGTTAGAGTTTGATTGATGAATTATAATTATTCAAAGAGAAAATTGGGAAAAAGTCCCTTATTGGGGAATTAATTGCAAAACGGGACTTTCCACACAGATGCAACTAAGTTTTCATATATGCAACTAAGTTTTGACATGTGCAATTGAGCAGGTTTTATTTTGCAATTAATTCCCCAATGAGGGATTTTTCCTCAATTTTCCCTTATTCATATTATAGGGGACTTAATTTAGCCAAGCATCTCGCCTGCATATCTATATATATTCTTAGGTTAAGTACATAAAGGGAAATACACTTGGTATAAGTTTGAAACAATCTAATTTATATCAGACCATATTTATCTTAGCTGTCTCACTTGCCATTCTAAGTTTTTGTTCCCAAGTTGAAGAGTGCTGAAACAGCTTGGTATAAGAAAAATCTAATTTAAAGTATAATCAAAGCTTCTTCAAATTTGAAACCATAAAAATCATGATGGTTCACCTCAACTTTCTTCCTCAAACAACACATTGTGACTAACTGCGCTTGCAATTGAAATCCAAGATCTCCAACAATTGATTGTTATTATAAATGGTTCATTATAAGTCTTTGGTCATAATATAGTTTTTCTCAGTTTTGGATCTTTTCTAAATCTTAACTTGTCATTTTATTAAGTTGTTGTTAACTTGCCTGATCTCTTGCAAATTTTATCAAGTGCAGAACTCCTCTAATGAGGCACTGATTCAAAGTTTCCGGTTGGCGTTTACCCTGAGAAGCATTTCTCTTGCAGAAAAGGGTAGAACCTTTATGTCCTGTGTAGTTTATCAAATACGATGATCAGTAAGAGCAGTTTATGATATTGTTGGATGTCTCATGAAGCCAAATTGCATGATTTCTTTCCCCTTTTTTCTCTTGTCACCAAGTAATGCATATGAAGTGATGTTCTACTTGAAAGTACCCTGAATTTTCCTAGCTGAACCAAGGAACTCTCAACATATTTCTCGAAGATGTTTTGATTTTATATCCCAAACTAAATCTTTAAGACAAAGGAACTCTTTCGGCAAAATTGAGTTGTATCTGTTTTAGATTATATATGAAGTGAAAGTTAGATATGTTAGGAATGGGAGCTAATCTCTGCCAAAAATTCTCTCTTACTGTTCTCTTTACCGCAAGGAAAACTTATTTTCTCCTTCATGATGGATAACCTAATTCAACATTGTTTGACATTCTCATTGATACCTAAGTAGAATGGGGAACTCTCCCCCAAAAGCCAGCTATTTAGGTAGGAGAACAAATCCACTTGAATATCAATTTGAACATCCCATACTACTTAGTATTGGATTGATGCATCCCATACTACTTTAGTTTCCTTCATTTGGCTCCCCTTGGAGAGTTGATGTCTTGACAATTGTATTCTGCAGTGTTCAACTCCTACACTTCTCTTGACTTCCTTTCCCATTAAAATCTCCACCTGTTAGAACCCTCCATTGTTACCCATTCTTGGAATTGTCAACCACTAGTTTTGGTACCAGTTGATGAGTATGCAAGTGGGAAGAGGAATCTTCCTCCAATACTTGGTGCCAATTGGTTTAATGATGCATAACACTGTTAAGCTGTCAAGTTTTCAACTTCAAAACAACAATTTCCTATTTTTTCAGGTCACCTGCCGCCTTCACGCCGCAGATCTCTGTTCACATTGGCAACATGCATGATTGTTTTCATAGCCAAGGCCTACAACGTGCACTCTCTCATTCCTATTGCCAAAATGACTCTTTCAGATGAAACAGTATGCAAATCATATGTTTGATGCAACTTTTTTGATAATTTGTGTTCTTAGAATTTTTCAGACGTTGCTCATGACCTTTTGATTGTGATATAGTCATTGTACATTAGAAATTGAATACACTTATAAACATATCCACAGGTCTTCCATTGGGTGAAATTAAAACCTTATGCGTGAATTTTTTCATGCTTGTTTCAGGTTGATCCATTTCTACAAATTGTTGATGATACCAAACTGCAAGTTGTTATGGATTCAACAAGACATCCAAGTAAACCTTATGGATCAAAGGAGGATGATGCAGATGCTTTAAAGTCACTTTCAGCAATAAAACTGACTGAGAGCCAGTCTAAAGAATTGTTTGCTACCATGATAGATCAGAATGTGGAAAAAACAGCAGAAGTAACGGCTTGTTGCTAATGCTATGCCGTGGTCTAATTTTTTGGTATATGTGGTGCTAACTTCTGAGTTCTGTGCAACAGGAACCAGCAAACATAAGAGAAAAGCTACTTCGTAATTTTTCACCAGATAATGCATGTCCAGTGGGAGCTCAGTTGTCCACCGAATCATCAGGAGGCATCTACAAATCTGGATTGAAAGATAATAGATCATCTGATATGGTAACTTGCACTGATTTTATCTGTTTTTTTTTGCCTAAAGATAATTCTCATCTAATATTACCCTTCACATTAAACACTGAGAATCTTCAGGTTGATATACCATTGTTTACACTTGATGATGATGATGATTCATCCTACGAATTGGAAACCACAGCTGGCGCAGCACAGCTGCCTTCAGAAAGTCTTAGCCTGCTTAGTGTTGATGACATTTTGGGTTCAGTAAGTTTTTCTGTTCCAATAAATACAAACACTTGGCATGCTTCTGTTTTACTGATGTCTTGTATCGTTTTGATGCTTTGCATGAGATACAGATAAGTAAAATATTTCCTGAAATAAAATCAATAGGACAGGGTAATTGCTCTGTATCATGGACAAGTGTTGACAGAGTTTTGTAGCTTTTGGTGAATAAAAGGATGCATCTTGAACTCTCCCCCACTATTTCCTTCCTAATATTTCTCATGTGATATAAATCATACCACTTTTGTTCTCAAACCAAAGTGATACATAATTTGAAAAGATGATAATATGTGTAGGTTATGGAAACAAGAAATCAAGTTGCAAGGGTTTCAGTTTCACCTCCCTTTGACAAGCCTTACAAAGAAATGGCTCTACATTGTGAGGCCCTACTCATGGGAAAGCAGCAGATGATGTCCACTTTCCTGCTTCCTCTGCCAGTGCAAGGAAATTCACTTATCATTTCTGCTGAAGATTACAACCTGGGCAAGGAGGAGCTGCCTTCACAATCCACTGGTCAACAAAGTCTTCTTATGGTACTCTCTTTCTTTCGTTTTAAAATTTAGAATAAATAGGACCGAATTTAGTTTTGCTGTATGTAGGTTAATATATGTTGTCCAATCTTCCTTTTGGCTGTTTAATTCCCACATAATCACATGTCATATTTTCAGTCCTTATATGAACAACAATAATAGTGAATATTAAGGCGGAGAACAATTTCATTGTTGGGAATATGTTTCACTGGTACAATTAGTGTTCTAATGTCCTAACTGGGATGAAGGTGACATGTAATTGGAAAATTTCGGTTTAATCGGTTAATCCTAGAAAGGCTTAGAACATCAGGAAACTATTTAAGAATCAGCGAAACAAAATTCTAACAAATGACTGATTGATAACCATAATTTTGTAGGAAAGTACCACAATATGACTAATTGATAATGAAAGATTTTTAGTCAAAAAAGGGGAAGATTTTAATTATTGACTTCATCTAAATATAATGATACAATACCAGTCGTGCGATTGTGAATGAAATTAATGGATCAGTTTGTTAGCATATCTTTAAAAGCTGTTATTTTATTACTTCATTCAACACATCTTGGATCCTCTCATATGATCACATAATGACTTTAACACTCGCTTATTCATCCAATTTCATCAAAACTATGGCAACAACTGATGCCATTTGAAACTGCAGACAGGAAATCCATTCCTGGAACCAAACTTTGGCACTATGTCTGGTGTGACGCCGATGACTCCAATGCTTTGTGCAGCAGCATACCAGTACCAGACCTTTCAACTGCCAGCATCAAGCCCATATGATAACTTCTTGAAGGCTGCTGGCTGTTGATTTCTGATCACAAAGATGGGATTCATACTCAGATCGTTGTGCTTACTATCATCATAGGAGAAAACTAAATCTTCATTAGCTGATGCGAATAGTTGCATACTAGCTTCTTTTTTGTTGAGCTCAAATGAGACCAGGGCTAATATTACAGTTAGAGTTGGTGGTGATTGGTCAGTGTTTTTGTTGGCAACCTTGATCAATCAGAATGAGATTGTATATTGAATCATTAATTCTTCTTCAATGATTTGCTTCCAGGCAAGGAGGTGTATCTTTTGTTGACTTCCTTGCTCGTTATTCAGAGCTGTTTCAAACCATGCTGGGTGTATGTCTTTCCCCCCTTCCTATTCCCTCTCGTCTCTCGCGCCATTTGAAGTGAGAATTTTGTAAAGATAACTCTTTTTAGAATGCAATTATAATTAGAAAATTTTTAGATGCACTCATGATTAGAACATTAATATGATGCTGAGCTTAATCATCTCATGAATGAGTGAGTATTCAACATAATAAGAATTCTATAGCTCAACCCCTCCCAAAGCCCCTTCCCCCCAAAAAAAAAATAAATAAATAAACATTGTGAGATAATAAGAAAATAACGATTGTAATGTTAGAAAGAAAGAACTTCGTCAAAAGATTTGAAAAAAAATTGAGCTATGAAAAATTTTGGTTTATAAATTAGTTGGTAGAAACCAAAAGATTTCAGGGAACAGAATACTCCATTTAATTCTAAATATAAGAGTAATTCATTTGGATTACAAAAAAAATAGATAAAATAGGTACTTTTTTTTTTAAAAAAAAAAGTGAGCTTATGCCTCAAATATCCATCCTTCTAATCATTTATATTGACATATGATCATTCCAGCAAAGCTGCTCATTTTGTTGCTCTTAAGCATCCATTTTTAGTCGGTGATGTTGCACAGGTTTTCATGGATAACATTGTCAAGCACCATGGGTTTCAGAAGTGCATTCTCAGCGACAGGGATCCAATCTCTTGTGGCAGCTTTTGGCGTGAGCTGTTCCGTCTATATGGGGTGAACTTGAGGTTTTCTTCAGCTTACCACCCACAATCAGCTGGTCAAACGGAGGTCTTGAATTGATGTTTAAAGTGCTATCTCCGATGTATGACTGGCAATTTTCTGAAACAGTGGGCGAAGTGGCTTTCTCTTTCTAAGCTCTAGTACAACATGACCTACCACTCAGCGATAGGCATGATGCCTTTTCAAGCTGTGTAAGGTGTCGCACCCCCTGCCCATCTGCCATATCTACCGGGGGATCTTTCCCGTGAGCTTACCACTCAACTCTTGAAACAACATCTCCTGAAGGCATAGAGTCGCATGGTTCAACAAGCCAACAAGCATCGTTTGGACCGTGTGTTTCAAGTGGGTGATATGGTTTTCCTTAAGCTGCACCCCTTGCGTAAGAATTTGATAAATAATTCTTCTTTACATAAGCTCACTGCGTGTTACTACGGACCTCTTGAGATTGTTAAGAAAATAGGTCCTATTGCTTATGAGTTAAAGTTGCCGCTGGGAACGAGTGTGCACCCTAGTTTCCACGTCTCCCTCCTGAAGCGGTCTCCTCTGTCCAGTTCTACGACCTCGGCGCCGCCATCTCACTCCATCCTTATGGACAAGGATGTTTTTTAGGGGGGGTGTCATTGATACGTGTTGATTTCCTTCACTGATTCTTCCATTCTGTTTTCACTCTTCTCATTCTGTTAGTCAGTACGTGGCACTTTGTTAAGTCATTCTGTCAGAGCCATGCGTTTGTGTTATTGCAATGTTCATTTACTGTACCGTTAGGAAGTTTCACTAAGAACAGAGCCTCATAAAAGGGGCTCGGGTGTGTAAGCCCAGGCATGCATGAATAAATGAATTATCCTATAATTCACTCTGTTTACAATTGGCTTGTACCAACATTGCTAATAAATCATATAAGAATCGAATTGTAAGTGGATAGGTTGGGAAAGAATAATCATTATGAGACAACGAGATTGAGATGTGATATTTAGTATTAAAACAAACAGCCAAAAAAATAAAAATAAAAAACTATTATTCAGGCCAAGTTATGAAATACTCATTATTCAAATGCCAAGTTATTCAGGCCCTACTGAGTATGAGAATGTTTGTTAATTGTAAGTTTCACATATTTCTAGTGAGGCTTAAAGCTTTGGGAATTGATGAACCAGTATTTTTTTGTTCTTTGGTAGGCGAAATGGATGTTAGCTCTATCACCCACCAAGTTTGAACAAGAAATCTTCAGCGCAGATTCATTCAAGCACTTCAAAATTAAAACTAAGTGGCAAACACAGTTAATTACAAGTGAAATTATGGTATGAAAAGGGGGAAAAAGACAGAGAAAATCTAATAACCTATTGCAGTACATGTATATCGAAAATGTGAGGACGGCGAGAAAAAGAGTTGAGGTGTGTTTTTGAGCTATCAACTTACAAATGTAATTGGAGGATAGGAATTGATACGTTTGAGTGAGCTTTCATCAATTCTTCCTCCACTTGCAATGATGTGACATCTTGAATAGATTCTGGAAATGTCGTCAAAGAGGAGCATTTGGAGAGGGATGGCTTCTGTAGTGATGTGAGACTCCCTGCCAACTCTAACGACCATTTGCCAGAAAATCCTTTTGTAAGGATCGCTTTGATTGTGTGAAGCGACTCTAAAGCTTCTAAAATTATCTCATCTTTATGCCCAACTCTTTTCCTTAATTATTTAAGTCGAAATAGCAGCCACTCTAAGCTTAATCATCCTCTAATGCTTCTAATATTATCTCAGCATTATGCTCATCTCCTTCCCTAAATTCTTCGCATGAAAATGACGGAAAAAACTTTTGAGTTGAAGCTTCTCTCGTGACCTGACACTGAATCATGGAAGAAATGTGACACTTCGAGTTCAAGTCTTTACAATGAAGTGAGATTTTAGCAAAATATTTTCAAAACGGAGAGAAAGTTGTGATTTTTTAAAAGTCATATTTTTATAAATTAAGACATTTACATGAAGAGTTGCGTGTGGAGCTGTAACACTAAAAGTTATGTTTCTCTACTTATCATAATCGTATAACTCTTCATAAAAACATTATTTTACATAACTATTAATTATTTAATTCTATTGGTTCATGAATCAACCTATGAGATTTATATTGAATCCAACATATGGATAGTTACTTTAAATAACTATAGATTATTTAATTATTTAATCATAATATGATTTATTAATCTAACATATGGTTGTGACCTTTTATTGAAGCGTTATTGATTCAAAACATATCACTTCAAAACATCTCTATGTGCTACATAAATACAATCCCCATCACTCCATTTAGACATATATAACAAGATCAAACTCATTATCTTTCTCTTTAAATACTTTCAAAGATAAAGTTAAATTATCACTTTATAAAAGTTATTATTGCGTTGGTTTGAATGTTGGGAGTACAATATATATTCAAGAGTCTTCATTGTATTCTGTAGGAAATTCGCTGATTAACTCAACTTGCAGTTTGTAAAGGAATATGTGAGAGTGAATTAAGCCTAAATGAAAGTGTTGTCCATACCTTAAAGATAGCGTAGGTAACTTTCTTCTTCATCTTTTATCTTTATACTCTTCATTGAATCATTCTCACCAACAAATTTGGCATCAAGAACCAAAATAGTTGCAATAAACCAATCAGAGTTTGGTCTAATGGAAGATATCAACACCTCATGACGTAATGAATCAATGTTTGAAATTTGTTGGAAGATATGCACAAATTTAATGCTTGACAATACCTCAAAAAGAATTACCTCTGTTAAAAAAGATACATATCATTAGAAAAAATGTATCATCTCAAATAGATGATTTCACAACATCAAATGCACTAAATATAAAGAGTCCATATTTCACAAGTGCAGCAATTTTTTTATTAATTCATTTGAAAACACAAGAAAACATTAAAACAAAATAATTATAGGCAATAGTCATTTTAAAAGAATTCAACCCACGACTTCAAACATCCTATAATGCACAAGAAAAATCCATTTGACTTAAAATAGTAGACATAAAGTTTAGACCTTTTCAAACAAATAAGAAGAATTGGATGTCCAGAAACAGAGCAACATCTTTTCTTGGGGGGAAAAAGGAAAATGCCAAGTAAGTAAAAGAAAGAGCTGAAGCGTTTTGGTCAATGAACTTGAATGAGCTTTCATTAATTGTTTCTACTGGCACTTGGTATTTGTGTCCTAAATATAATTATGAATGAAATAAAATTTATGGTGAACGGTTATACAATCAAAATTTAATTATGCACTGTAAGTGTACCCATCATGAAAATCGTACATAGTAAATCAAAGTTGATTTCACAGAAACTCAATTTGATAGGTAAATAAGCATTAGAAATCTAAACTTTGTTTAAGTTGAGCAAATCAGAATACGAATAATTAAAATCTAAATTCAAATGAACAAAAATGTTAACTTTAATATGTTAGAAAATATTAATTGATATAAGCAACTGAAATGGCTAATCCCTTCTCTAAATTTTAAAACATGTAATTATCTAAATAAATACATTTAAATTTTAACTTGTTAATCTAGAGTATAAATAGATGTAGTATTTTCCAGTCATTTACAACTCTCTTTAAAATTAAAATTATTATTCCTTATATAGCTATTTAAGAGGGATTAATGTGAACAGTTTCACCCTAATATGATTATATGAGTCCAATAGATATATTCCTATCCTAAAGATAAATTATAATAAATTCTAATCTTATATTACTCAGTTTAAAAGTACTTTTTCTTCTTTTCTCCAGCGGCACTCTGACTTTTTCTTCTTTTCTCCATATCCTCACGTCTTTGCATGCGTCCCGTAGGTGTTCGCTATGCATGTGTGTCTCCTCCTTGATGCTCCCTCCAGGTACTTATACACAAGGATAAAAGAAGATTAGATCAAGATAAAATTAAACCAATCTTTTATCTGAAATCAAGATCTTCTCTTCTAGTCTTTTCGAAGTCAAATAATAAAATAAATAAAAAAGAAGAAATTAATTTTTTTTCCTAAAATGTATTATTATTATCCAATATGATCATGATGAATCCCAAGATAACACACCATTTAATAGATTTATTATTTTAAACTCAAAATCTTTTAAAATTATACTAACAACTCTTCAAATATATCTCAAATATATTAAAAATTGGAGAGTTATCAAATAGTCTTAAACCGACTTCATTAATAGTTTAAAAAGAGTGAGGAGGGAAAAAAAAAAGGCTTGGTGAAACCATCCATAAAGAGAAGAATGCAGTCAAAGGTAAATACCTGATTTTGTTGAAACGTATGATAAGGAAACTTATTATTTATTCGCCTAACAAATTACAACATTAGGCACATGAGCAAGTCCTAGCCGAACCACACCCTTTAATTGTTGTCTGTATCTTTTCCCTAAAGCAGTACAATATGATGTGAGATTCTTTATTGAGGTTGGAAGAGATGCCCAAGCACGGAAGCCTAAGAACTGAAGTTTCTGCAATGTAGAGATGTGAGGTTTCCAAAGGACTCTGGTAGTGATGTCAAGACAGGGTAGTTGTTGAGATTTACCGTTTGTAAAGATGTGAGGTTTCCAAAGGACTTTGGTAGTGATGTCAAGGCAGGGTAGTTGTTGAAATTTAGCGTTTGTAGAGATGTGAGGTTTCTAAAGGATTTTGGTAGTGATATCAAGGCAGGGTAGTTGTTGAGATTTAGCGTTTGTAGAGATGTGAGGCTTCCTAAGAACTCTGGTAGTGATGCCAGAGTAGGGTAGTTGAAATTTAGCATTTGTAGAGATGTGAGGCTTCCAAAGGACTCTGGTAGTGATGCCAGAGTAGGGCAGTCAAGATCTAGCATTTGTAGATATGTGAGGCTTCCAAAGGACTCTGGTAGTGATGCCAGAGTAGGGCAGTCAAGATCTAGCATTTGTAGAGATGTGAGGCTTCCAAAGGACTCTGGTAGTGATGCCAGAGTAGGGCAGTTGTAGAGCTTTAGCGTTTGTAGAGATGTAAGGCTTCCAAAAGACTCTGGTAGTGATGCCAGAGCAAGGCATTTGTTGAGCTCTAATGTTTGTAGAGATGTGAGGCTTCCAAAGGACTCTGGTAGTGATGCTAAAGTTTTGAAGTTTTTGAGGTATAGTGTTTGCAACAACGTGAGACTCCCTATCCACTTTGACAAGCATTTTCCAGCAAATCCTTCAATATGGAGTGCTTTGATTGTGTGAGGTGGCTCTGAAGCTTCCAGAATAATCTCATCCTTTTGCTCAGCTCCTTCCGTACATAATAGTGGTTCAAATGGAAGTGGTGGCCATACTAACTTTAATTCTAAAAGATATGGCATGTGAAGCAAGAATTTTGATGATTCAACCTCCTTAATATTACTCCATTGCCTTTCTAATCCGTGAATTTCCAATCCTCCTCTCAACCTCAGATCACGCAGCTCACTTATCCTTGCACTGCCACTTCTGTTTTCGTCGACCACAAATCTTGTCAACGTTTGAAGATCCGTCAAACATCCCAAATCACATGGCATGAACCTCAATTTGTGACAATGATCCAATTCAAGATGTCTAAGTCTTACCAATCTCTTCATATCATTGGGCAGTTCTCTTAAATTTTGACAAAAATTAAGTATTAAGGTCAGCAAGTTATGCAACCCGGTAATTCCTCCTGGGAGCTTCTCAAGTCCAAGACTCCCAGTTAAATCAAGATGCCTCAACTGCTTCAAGGCTTGTATACTCTTTGGAATTTGAAGCGCTTGCCTTCTAAGGGCCAATACACGCAGGTGTTTTGGAAGTGATGTTGCAGGATCACAAATTAGACCACTTATTGACAAAATTGTTCTAACTTTTTTTGTCTTGATATCATTACGTGGAAACTTCCAGGCACCGGCAAAATGACTTGACACATGGCGAATCCCATCACCAAGTTTCTCTTCTTTTATCCTTGGATTTGTGACAATGTAACAATCATTTTTGGTGATTGAATTTGCTAGATCATGTATGAGGTCATGCATCTTACAATACTCTATGTCACCAAAATCATTTCGCCTCACATCTTGAAACAAGCACCTTGACAGCAACTGCCTGAAGTACTTGTCACCAACATCTTCCAAGTGTGTATTTTTGTTCAAGGATTCAATAATGAATCCCTCGGCTATCCACAGCTGAATCAGTGTCTTTCTCTTAATGAAATAATCTTTTGGAAAGAGAGAGCAAAATGCAAAACAATTTTTCAAATGGGAGGGAAGATGGTCATAACTAAGTTTAAGGATGGAAAAGGTTTTCTCCACCTTATCAGGATCCATATTTGCAAGTACATTATCCCTAAAATATGACCATTCACTCACTCCCAACCTTTCATTGAACAAGAGGCTGCCAATAGTTCTTATTGCAAGTGGAACTCCAGAACATCGTCTCACAATATCCCTTCCAATAGCTACCAACTCTTGATTACCAGGTTCTTTACCATCCTGAAAAGCCACTCTACAAAATAACATCCAAGATTTATCTTCATCCAAATCTTTCAAGGGAAGAGGCGGATGTGTGCCCATTGTATCGGCCACTTCCAGACTCCGTGTAGTGACAATGATCATACTTCCTTGTCTTCCACCCTTCAACAAGTTCTCTAATTTAAGCCATTCCCCACGATCCCTAATGTTCCACACATCGTCTAACACAAGCAGAAAAATCTTCCCTTCAATTTTACGTCTTAGTTCCTCGCTTGCTTGATTCGTCTTAGTATTTGTTCCTTGCTCAATAATCTTCTGAGCTAACATGTTATTGCTTAGTGCATGGGATTCATCAGACACACAAACCCACATCATAAGCTCAAAATGGTTTTTGGCAGCCACATCTTTGTACACCACTTGAGCGAGTGTTGTTTTACCCGATCCTCCAATGCCAACTATGGGAACCACTGAAACATCATTTCTCACATCAGGGTTTAAAAGTGTACTAACAAGATGCTTCCTTTCCTCATCTCTTCCCACAACATCTTCGTCGCTCACGTACGGCTCGGTTCGTCTCCATTCATTAGACTCATTCGAAGTACTCCAAGAGCCCTCATGCAATAGAGCTGGATTCCTCTCATCATATATGTCATCAAGTTTCTTCCTAATTGCCTTGATTTTACGGCCCATCTTGTGAGCACAAGCAATTCGGTTGTGTTTAGAGAAGAATATGCGTACCTCTTTCGCCCATTTATCTTTGGTCATCTCTTCCCTACCAAGCTCTTTAGGTGAGTAGGCATCCAACAAGTCTTCTGCATCAAGCAGCACATCTTTCAGCTTCCGTAGCCAATCCTTGATAGTTTGATCTTCCGTTGCCTTTCTTTCTGCATCACGAAGCACGGCTCTGATTCCCGTCATCTTCCTCTTCATCGCATCCAGATCATCTTGGAAGTTGCTGAGAAGCTCAAGCTCTTTAGCAGCAAAAGAGCCCAGCAGCCTAATGACTGTTTCAGCAATGACTTCCATTGGTTAACTCGGTGGCAAATTCAAAGGGGCTTGTAAGAGCAGAGTTATGAATAATTGGTGGGAGGTGTGTTGATGTGCCCCCCAGAGCCAAGCTTCCGGCAAATATATAGCCTTTTCAGGATATGCTTCAAGGATATTCGACGGGAGCAAGAGGGTATTCGACAACGTCAAAGTCAAATTCTTGTCTCCACTCGTCGAAACAAGTATGAATAAATTGAACAAGATGAGAATAGAGGTTTGGTTAAAATAAAAAGGGAAAAAAAGGATGAGAATAGAAGAAAACCTGAGAGCAAAGTTGGACTATGGGTGTATGTGCATTAGATCTTCTTTTGTGTGCGTAACTTCCGAGAAGGTCATAAAAAATCACTTTCTAAAGTCATAGACAAACAACCTTGCTGTTGCGCATTGGTTTTGTAAATAATAAAAGGAATCAACTTTAGCCGTGTGCCCCAAAGAAAAACTACTTCTTTGATATTAATTTGTTTGCAAGCTGGAATTTGCTGCAATACTCACCAAAATCAAAGAAAGAAAGTTTAAAAACACCTTACAGTATACAAAGAGTATATAAATAAATTAGCTTAAACTTAAAAGCTTTAGAATTTAAAATTACAATTCACAATTTTGGATCACACGCTAATCTACACAATAATATAGATACAAATTTAATTCAAAATTTACATAATTAAGTAATTAACCTACTAGCCTAATTTAAACGTTTTGAATTAATTACCTAAAAATTAAAATTTCATACTCTAATCGTAACAATTTATTCTCATTTCAATTTTACACTTTTGACAATTCAAACAATTCATTTGAATTATAAGTTAACACCAAATACATCTTATTGTATAAAATCCTCAATTTAAAATTTAGATTTCAACATAAAATTGCTGTTTAATGAATTTTAAATTTTTTTCAATAATTTAAACTGTTTAAAACACCAAAAGCACTCACAGCAACACAAATATATTGTTTAAAAAAATTTTAATTGACCAAATAGTCCAGATATGGCAATTGTTGGGTCTATTTTTTAAAAATCATTATAAAATAATAAAACAATTAAATCAAAAATTTAAACTAATTAAAATTATCTATTAACATTCCTCAACCTTCTTATAGTCTTATAATATCAAAATTCAAAACTTTTCAAAATACTAACTCTACAAATTCTTCTAATGATAAAAATATATAGAATAATTCTTATAAATAAGGTGAAAAGAAAAGATTTTAATTAAGCGAATTATCTCAAAGGATGGGCACAGAGGCACATACAGACGGAGAAAAATTTCACTTCCCTCGTTTGCTACGGATCCAAAATGGGGAGAAGAAAGAGACCCACGTGATTGCCACCTTCTCTCTCACTCTCTCACTCTCTCACTCTTCTCTTTCTTTTCTTTGAGCTTGCAGACACTGTCTTTTTCTTTTCCTCTCAGCTTGCCGGCACTTTTTTTTTTTTTGTCTTCTTATTTTTTTAGCAAAAAATAATAATAAAACTTATTACTATTTCTACGTTTTATTCTCACAGTGAACCCTTTTAAATTTCAGTAATTATCTGATAAATTCTTTTATCATAAATAATTATTTTTTAATTATAATTAAGTCATCAAAATAAAATTTAAGATGTTACACCTCTAAATACAAAATATGATCAGTAGACCCGTTTTTGAGTTTAGATTAAATTAGTGATATTATTGGAGTCTTGATTCATATTTGTTGATCCAATTATCATTTTCTTTATTAAGATCTTTTGGACAAACACATTCAATGTTTTGTTATTTCTCTTGATTTTATTGATCCATTTGGAATTTATAAATTCTCATTCGAGTTGAAGAGTGGTGCCACACCAGGTCATTTTGGCTTTACCGTTGTAATATGGGCATGTTCAAGGAAAGTCACAGAGCGTGTTCTCTTGTACAGAATTGAATAAATCGATGAGTTAAATTTAACAAGATGAGAATAGAAGAAAGAGACAAAGCAAAGTTCCACTATGGGTTTGTGTATATTAATTTTCTACTGTGTACGTAACTTCCACAAAAGTCCCAATTATGACTGAATTCTTGATGGGCTAAGTAAAAGGGTTTTGTTAGAGTTTCCGTTTATGACAGAATGTATGACTTTTCTTGAAGCCCTTGATTATGCTATTGTTAATCAATTGGACGAGGTGATCTTTGAATCGGACAATCAACCTCTAATTAATTGTGTCAAAAAGAGCCAGATTAATCCCGATTGGTGATGTAACATTTTGCTCGAAAATATCCTTGATAAAAGGAAATTAATTAGAAACCACAATTTTCTGTAGATTTCCAGGGAAGCGAATTTGCTAGCTGATTGGGTTGCAAAAGCTTCCATGAATGGATCGTGTCTGCCTGACTGGATGTAGAGACCTCCTGCTGCTCTAAGAATTATTTTGGAAAATGATCTCGCTTATGCCGTTGATGATCATGGATAGTTTTTTCTATACCTGTTTCCTTTGTTTTGGTTTGGTTTTTTAATGTTTTCTTGTAGGGCTTTATTATACTCTAACTTCCTTTATTTAATACCATCTCTGTTCCTCGGCAAAAAAAAAAAAAACTTCCGCAAAAGTATAGACACTTTTTAGGCATTCTACAACCTCTCACTCTTGTACTTTGCAATCCCCTCATTCCTCTCATATTCTAATTCACTCAAATTCTACTGTATTTCAACGACTTCATCAATAAAATTTCTTTTAATCCCTTTGTGCTGAGGGCAGTTGTCATAATTTCTTTCTTTTGTTTTTTTTAGCTGTTGGTAGCCCGAAAACTATTTTTCAATTTTTCTTTTACTAAAGTTTCCTCAAACACTTAGTTTTTCCAATAATCCATTGATCAAATCAAAGACTTGCGATTAGGATACCTCTCCCTAGGCTCTTTTTTGACAAAATGGGATTCATCCACTGCTAGACCAAGCATTCTTGGGTCTCCCATATTTCCTAATCATGCCTTTTTTGTTGTTGTTTTTATTGTGGGTTAAGGTGCAAATTTATCCAATTTTTTTTAATTTAAAAGTAATGTTGTATTGGAAGTTTTCTTTTTTGAGTTAATATTGTCTCAAAAAAAATTTTATTACCCCAAAAGTTTTTAAAATGTAACAATGTTACCCCATCCCCATTAAGAAATGGACATTGATTGACAATATTTTTAAAAATAAAATACAAAAATACTTTATTTTAATAATTTTAGGGTAATATTATACACCAAAAAAGCTTTCATAGCAACATTTTTTCTAAACGAGAACTTCCCAAATGAACTTATATCTTAATTCTCTTGCTTATTATAGCAAGAGATAAATGTCTAAATTAAAAATTAAACCGAAACTAACATATACATTATACAATAATTTAAATGTGGAATTTCTTGGCTAAAATTGGATTGGTTCTTGATTAGCAACAAATTTGAAACCCAACCAACAAACTAAACGAGAAGGCAGGTATGTAAATTTTGAAAAGAAAAAACAAAACATGATTGGTAAGAAAATGGTTGAGCTATGTTGGGCCCTATGGCCTTGGGCCTCAACTTCTACAGCTGTCGGCCCTAGAAGTTTGTGAGGCCCAACAATTCACACACAATGCCGTTCGGCCATATTTGATATCTGCTCAACTGATTGGCCGAAAGCAGTAAGTTATAATCAATAAATGTTAGTTTAATGATAAGAAATTGACTCAAGTTCTACAAGATTGTAAGTTTAAATTCAGTTAACGATGTGAGAACCCTGTTGATGGGTAATCTATAAGCATCTTTGTATACTCTTTGAGCTTGAAGACATGCGCTGCCCCCTGTAGGTCTACAATAACATCCAACCTGACCTAAATTTTTTTCTGAAAAAAAAAAGAGCGGAACATATACAAAAGTACCTCTCATACTCACAGTCACATATAATGGAGCTTCGGATACATGATCCTATTCCTCCGGTCGTTTACTTTCAGAAATGTTTAGATGTTGCATCCAGCCAAATCTATCAACACAGTCGGAGAGGATGGCGGAATGAAATCCATTCCCAAAGGAAACTTTCCCTTCACGGCGACTCTAACAAAATCAAATGCACTAAATATAAAAAGTCCATTTCACAATTTTAGCAATCTTTTATTAATTCATTCCAAAACACAAGAAAACATTAAAACAAAACAATTGTAGGTAAAAGTCATTTTGAAAGAATTCAACCAACGACTTCAAACATCCTATAATGCACAAGAAAATGAGCTTTCATTAATTGTTCCTACTGCAACTTGGTATTTGTGTCCTAAATATAATTATGAATGAAATAAAATTATAATGAATGGTCCTAATCCAACTACATTGATAGTTTAACAAGAGTGAGGAGGGAAAAAAAGACTTGGTGAAACTATAAGTAAAGAGAAGAATGGAGTCAAAGGTAAATACCATGATTTTGTTGAAATGTATGAAGATTGTTTATTTGCCTAACGAATTTGAACATCAGGCACATGAGCAAGTCTTGGCCAATCCACACCCTCTAATTGCCGTCCATATCTTTCCCTTAAAGCCAAGCAATAAAAAATATGAACACATTGCAATGATGTGAGATTCTTTATTGAGGTTGGAAGAGATGCCAAAGTATAGCAGTGGTAGAGGTGTAGCGTTTGTAAAGATGTGAGGCTTCCAAAGGACTTTGGTAGTGATGCCAAAGCAGAGCAGTAGTTGAGGTGTAGCGTTCGTAAATATGTGAGGCTTCCAAAGGACTCTGGTAGTGATATCAAAGCAAAACAGTCATTGAGGTGTAGCGTTTGTAATGATGTGAGGCTTCCAAATGACTCTGGTAATGATGCCAAAGCAGGACAGTAGTCGAGGTATAGCATTTTTAAAGATGTGAGACTTCCAATAGACTCTGGTAGTGATGCCAAAGTAGTGCAAGTTTTGATGTATAGTGTTTGCAACAACATGAGACTGCCTATCCACTTTGACAAGCATTTGCCATCAAATCCTTTGATATGGAGTGCTTTGATTGTGTGAGGCGGCTCTAAAGCTTCCAGAATAATCTCATCCGTTTGCTCAGCTTCTTCCCAAAATAATGGTTCAAGTAGAAGCAGTGACCACTCTAGCTTTAATTCTAAAAGATATGGCATGTGGAGCAAGAACTTTGATGATTTAACCTCCTTAATATTACTCCGTTGCCTTTCTAATTTGTGAATTTTCAATCTTCTCAACCAAATTAAATCATGTAACTCACTTATACTTGCACCACCACTTCTCTTTTCGTTGACCACAAATCCTATCAACGTTTGGAGATTCGTCAAACATCCCAAACCACATGGCATGGACATCAATCTTTTACAATCATCCAATTCAAGATGTCTAAGTCTTACCAATCTCTTCATATCTTTGGGCAATTCTATTAAATTTGGGCACTCATTAAGTATTAAGGTCAGTAAGTTATGCAACTCGGTAATATCTTGTGGGAGCTTCTTAAGCATAAAACTCCGGGTTAAATCAAGATGCCTTAACTGTTTCAAGTTTTGCATACTCATTGGAATTTGAAGCGAGGAATTTCTAAGAGTCAATACACGCAAGTGTTTTGGAAGTGATGTAGCAGGATCACAAATTAGATCAAAATGCCTTGTCTCAAAGTGACTATGCTTAAAGTTACTTTGAATAAATTGCCACCTTCTTTCTATTGACAAAATTGTTCTAATTTTTTTTGTCTTAATATCATTAGTTGGAAACTTCCAGGCACCGTCAAAATGACTTGACACATGACGAATCCTATCTGTAAGGTTTTCTTCCATTCTTTCACTGCTTGTGACAATGTAACATTCACTTTTAGCGATTGAATATGCTAGATCATGTATGAGATCATGCATCTTACAACACTCTATGTCACCAAAATCATCCCGCATCACATCTTGAAACAAGCACCTCGACAATAACTGTTCGAAGTACTCGTCACCAACATCTTCCATATTTTTATTCCGGCATTGAATAATGAATCCCTCGGCTATCCACAACTGAATCAGTGTCTTCCTCTTAATCAAATAATCTTTTGGAAAGAGAGAGCAAAATGCAAAGCAATTTTTCAAATGGGAGGGAAGATGGTCATAACTAAGTTTAAGGATGGAAATGATTTTGTTCTCAGAATCCATATTTGCCAGTTCATTATCCCTAAAACATGACCATTCACTCACTCCCAACCTTTTTGTGAACAAGAGGCTGCCAATAGTTCTTATTGCAAGTGGAACTCCAGAACACCCTCTCACAATATCCTTTCCGATAACTACCAACTCTTGATTCTCAGGTTCTTTCCCATCCCTGAAGGCCACTCTACAGAATAGCTCCCAGGAACTTGTAAAATCCAAATCACCTAAGCGAAAAGGTTCATCAAGTGTGCCCATTATTTGTGCCACTTTCTCGCTACGCGTTGTCACAATGATCATGCTTCCCTTTTCCCCTCCCCTCAAGAGCCTTTCCAATTCAAGCCATTTCTCACGGTCGTCATTCCACACATCGTCCAACACAAGCAAAAAACGTTTCCCCTCAATTGTTTCTCTTAAACCCTTCGCCACTTCCTCCATCGTATCATATTCCTTCCCAACGATGTTTTGAGCTATTCTCTTAATCTTAAATTCCACAGATTCATCAGACACACAAACCCACTTCATTAGTCCCTCAAAACGGATTTTGACGTCCTCGTCATTATAGACTTGTTGAGCAAGTGCCGTCTTCCCCAATCCACCAATCCCAACTATGGGAACTACTGAAACACTACAATTCACATCATGAGGGTTTAAAAGAGTACTAACAAGACTCTTCTTTTCTGCTTCTCTACCTACAACATCTTCCTCCCTCACAAATGAGTGGGTTTGCCTCCAGTCATTAGACTCGCTGGAGGCACTGGGAGAGATTTCACTCAGATGCAAATTGTTCTTCTCATAGAAAATGCCATCAAGTTTCTTCCTGATAGCCTTGATCTCGCGACCCATTGTAGCAGCACAAACATTTCGATTAGATTTGGAGAAGAATATACGTACCTCCTTTGCCATTTTTTTGTCTTTGGTCATCACTTCCCTACCAAGCTCTTCAGCTGAGCAGGCATCCAACAAGTCTTCTGCATCAAGCAGCACATCTTTCAGCTTCTGTAGCCAATCATTGATTTGATGCCTTCTCGTGGCCTTTTGCTCCGCATCAAGGAGTACGGCTTTGATTGCTCTGACCATGCTTTCCATGCTCTCCAAGTCATCTTTGAAGTTGCAAATGATCTCAAGTTCTTTAGCAGCCAAAGAGCCCAACAGCGCAATGACTCTCTCAGCAATGAATTCCATTGGTTAACTCGATGACAAATTCAGAGGGGTTTGTATGAGCAGAGTTACAAGAATAATTGCTGTGAGATGTATGAGTTGATGTGTGTTAGCATAAATAGCACCTCAAACTCTACATTGATTGATTTTTTTAATTAATTATTACTTTGTTCTCGGGTGTTCTACACAAATTAATTATTACTTTTTAATTAATCATCATGTTAGATTGAAGTGGGCTAATCATAATTTTTTTTTTCCACCGACTTAACGTACAGTAGTGCTACACGTTTAACGCGTTTGGTGACAGTTAGAGGCCCACTTCATGTCTGAACGCGTCCGTGGGTTCCCCACCAAGTCATTCGTCATCATTCCTCCCCATCATACCAAACCCTAGGTACACTCAATATTAATGAGATCCATTTTAAAATATATTCACATAAATTTAGGTAAAAAAATTTTCATATACTTATTTCATAATTCTTTTAACTAAATACATGTTAACAATGTCTTCATGATTTCTTTAACTAAGCATTATTTATATTCACTTGCTAGATGTAATATTATTTGAGATGATGTTAGTTATTAAATATGTGTATTGTTTGGGCATGTACTCGAGCATTTATTATCCATAGGCACTTGGTATTTCCATTAAACCGGTTTGAGAATGTTATTGATTTTGGTAAGTGTGAGAATTCTCATTTTGCTTTTCTCACAATAGAAAGACCAAAAAAGGAAAAAGATCCATCATCTATAGACGGTTCTTCAGACATTATATATAAATATTTACTTAAATTTAAAATTGCTAGTTGTTTTAAAAATAAGTTATATTTAAACCATTTAAAATTAAATTTAGACAGTTCAAATTTAACATGTGAGGAAACTTATTAAAGTAACAAACATTTGTCCAACCCAACCTTTTTTTTTTAATCTGAACCATGCTAACTCAACAACAACCCCCATACTGCTATCAACGTCTATCACTCTTTTTTTTTTTTTAATAGAGTCAGAAGAATTTCTTTTAGGGGAAGACTAGATGAAATTGACAATGAAATTAATTATATTAGGTAGGTATTCAGTATACTATGCATCTTTATGTTAACTTCGCAGAGCGATATTGTGCTGCAAGCAATGGCAATATTTTAATTATATAAATTATCTCAAAAGAGTGGGTCGTGAGTCACACAGAAGAAGAAAAATTTCTCCTGCCTCCTTGGCTGCGGATCAGAAATGGGGAGAAGAAAGAGACCACCCATGCGACTGCCATCTTCGTTTCTCTCTCTCTTCTCCTTCCTTTCTTTCTTTCTTTTCTCTGAGCTTGCCGGCACTCTTTTTTTCCTTCCTTTCTTTTCCTTTCCTTTTTTTTTCACACACAAATATATATTATTTTTATTTTATTTTTTATCAAAAATAATAATAAAACTTATTATTATTTGTACGTTTTATTCTCACAATGAACTTTTTTAAATTTCAATAACTATCTGATAAATTCTTTTATCTCAAATAATCATTTTTTAATTATAATTAAATCATCAAAATAAAATTTAAGATGTTACACGTTAAACTACGAACATCAGCTCCATTTTTGGAGTTCAGATTAATTGTCATTTGATTTATTTAAACCCCTTGACAAATCCATTCACTACTTCCTTAATTATCTTGATTCTTATTATTATGTCTGATCCATTTAGAATTTCTAAATGCGTTAAAGAATCGGCTTGCTCAACCATGTCATTTTGGCTTTACCGGTGCAACATGGGCACCTTGAGGGGAAGTCACAGAGCAAGTTCCCTGGTACGGAAATGAGTAAATTGATGAGTTAAATCTATAACAATATGAGAATAGAAGAAAGGGAAAATAACAAGAAAATGATAAGTGAATTAAAGAAACCCAAAAAGCTACCCTAAACTTCCAAAAGGATCAATTGCTGCTGAGCAACAATTTGAGTTTTTGCTTTTCATGTGAAATGACCAAGATGCCCTTAGTTTAACAGTTGTGTTTGTATTTTCTTTCACCTCCCTTCTATGCTCATCGTTTCAGGTTTAAACAGAGTGATACAGGGAGCGTTTGCCTCTTCTTCCCTCTGGCGTCCGTAAGTGGTTTTCGTGTGACCTTGTCTATCGTTCACTAGTTTCTCACCATTCGCTGGTTTGCCATTGAAGGTTGCTGTGAAGCTTTCTCTGTCGTTTCTCCTACCTGAACTTATGCCTCTAATGCTTTTGTTTCGTTCGTTAACAACTATGATTATGGTATTGACAACTATAACATCAGTAATGACAACATATAATAATCCATTCGAATGACCTTAAAAATGTATTCGAATAAAAACCTCATTCTCAACATATTTGAATGAAGCTTGAGGATGAGCATTAAAATCTTTAAGAAGTCATTTGAATGAACTTAAAAATGCATACGAATGTATTTCCATTAAGTTACATATTGACAACTGTTCATTAGCCATTGACAATGGTATGTAAGTTATTGATAAGTTTACGCAAGCTATTGACAACAACTGAACTTATACCCCGGATGTTGTTATTTTGTTCGTTAACAACTATGAATATAGTATTGACAACTATAACATCAATAATAACAACATATAATGATACATTTGAATGAACTTAAAAATACATTCGAATGAAAACCTCATTCTCAACATATTCGAATGAAGCTTGAAGATAAGCATTAAAATCTTTAAGAAGTCATTCGAATGAATTTAAAAATGCATTCAAATGTACTACCATTAAGTTAAATATTAACAACTGTTCATTAGCCATTGACAACGCTATGTAACTTATTGATAAGTTTACGCAAGCTATTGACAACAACTAAACTTATGCCCTTGATGTTGTTATTTCGTTCGTTAACAACTATGAATATAGTATTGACAACTATAACATCAATAATGACAACATATATGCTAACTTGCAAAAAAAATCAAAGGAGTTGGACTCATATCAAATGTCATCTTCTATGCTAACCTGCAAAAAATTCATCAACATGTTAGTTACCCACCAATAATTTTTTCCTCACTTTATAGAATAAGTACAACATACGTATTTTCTCCATTAACAACTTCAGTTTATGTTTTGACAACTACACATATGCTATTGACTACATACATCATACATCATACATCATTTCTATTCAATACATGTTTATCATCACCCCCAACCTTCTTCCTCATATTTTCCCTCAACCTGATCTATCATACCTAAGCACAACATTCACACTAAAAAACCCAACTAACCAAACTCAATGGGCGACAATGTTTCACAACAACAACACACCACGTTTCACACCAACAGCGATTTCGACAAACTTCAATAGTGGCGGTGGGCACGATTGCATGCAACCTCTTTCTGCAAATCCCTCTAATGCTTGAACCCGATGAACTTCAACAGCAACGATAAGCGCTGGAGTCTGCGAGCTGACGGTTTCCACAGAGAATGAAAAAGAGGTTACAAGCTAGAGTGACAAAGCGGGAATGCGAGAGAGATGGAGAGAGGGAAATCATTTTTTTCTTTTGCAAATGTTTAAGGGCATCTTGGTCATTTCACATGAAAAGCAAAACCCAAATTGTTGCCGAGCAGCAATTGATCCTTTTGAAAGTTTAGGGTAGTTTTTTGGGTTTCTTTAATTCATTTATATTTTCTTGTCATTTTCCCTAAGAAAACCAGAAAGCAAAGTTCTACTATTATGGTATGGGTGTATGTGTATTTTCTTCTATTGTGTGCGTAACTTCGGCGAAAGTCATAGAAAATCACTTTCTAAAGTCATAGACAAACTACCCTGATATTGCGCATTGGTTTTATAGATAATAAAAGGAATTTACTTAAGTAATGTGACAAAAAGAAAAAGGATGCCACTTTAATTTTTTTAAAAGCAAGTTACAAGATGTTTTCGACCAAGTAAAAGGCCTTCTTTGATATTAATTTGCAAGTTCGAATTTGCTGCAATACTCACCAAAATCAAAGAAAGAAAATTCCAAAAACATCTCACTGAATACTAAGAGTATATAAATAAATTAGCTTAAACTTGGAAGTTTTAGAGGTAAAAAGTACAAGTCACAATTTTAGATTTACACACACCAATGTACACGATAATATAAATACAAATTTAATTCAAACTTTATATAATTAAGTAATTAACCTACTTACCTAACTTAAAAATTTTGAATTAATTATCCAAAAATTAAAATTGCATACTCTAATTGCAGTAATGTATTTTCATTTCAATTTTGCACTTTTCACAACTCATATAATTCATTTGAATTATAAGTTAACACCAAATATATATTATTGTACAAAATTCCCAATTTAAAATTTAGATTTTCAACATAAAATTGTTATTTAATAAATTTTAAATTTTTCCAACAGTCTAAACTGTTTAAAACACTAAAAGCACTCCCAGCAATCCAAATATATTGTTTAACAAAATTTTGGTTGGCCAAATAGTTCAGAAATAGCAATTGTTGGGTCTATTTTTAAAAAATCATTATAAAATAATAAGACAACTAAATCAAAAATTTAAACTAATTAAAATTATCTATTAACATTCATCTACATTCTTGCGGTCTTATACTAATCAAAACTCAAAAATTTTAAAAATACTAACTCTAATAATTTTCTCTAATTGATATAAAATTACCAATATTTAAAAAATGAAAATACATAAAATAACTCTTATAGAAAAGAATAGATTGAAATGAAAATATTTTAATTAACTGAATTATCCAAAGGATGGGCACAGAGGCACACACAGATGGAGAAAAATTTCTGTCCCCCGTTTGCTGGGCCTGGGGATCCGAAATGGGGAGAAGAAAGAGACCCACGTGACTGCCACCCTCTTTTCTTTCTCTCTCTCTTCTCTTTTCTTTCTTTTCTCAGAGCTAGCCGACACTCTGTCTTTTTCTATTCGTCTCAGCTTGCCTGACACTTTTTCCCCCCTTCTTCTTCTCCGTCTCCTTTTTTTTTTTTTTTTTTTTT